>JASANB010006009.1:0-17383 GCA_030248155.1 Sabatieria punctata | reverse complement strand
GGTCAGACATGGGCTAGCATTTCGGCTGAGGGGGGTAGAATTTTCAATTCCTGAGGGGGCTGAGGGGGGTAGGAGCGCCTGAGGGGAGGCTGAGGGGGTGGTAAGCCAAAAAGTCCGATTTTTGGCTAAAATCAAGGTTTTTTGGCTGATTTTTCATTAAAATACGTTAAAATAAGCTATTCTGAAGTCATTTACACCTAATCCAGGCATATTTTTATCATAACTTTCTATACAAAATTCTTCCAAAAAATTCCTGAGGGGGGTAGCGGCCGGCTGAGGGGGGTAGGTCAGAGCCTGAGGGGGGCTAACCCCCCCCCTCAGCCCCCCTTTGCCCATGTCTGCTAGGGGTTACCTCTGACCTCCGAGACAGTTTAGGGACCCCTACGACCCAAAAATGTACTAGCAGTGGCTCCAGTGCTAACAAAAGGGTCAGAAATAACTAATTTTTAGCTTAAAATTTGCTTGAAAAGTTCTAAAACGCATTTCCAGACGTTCTGGAGCTTTTTTAATTTTGGACCCCCTTCTGGCCGAAACTCCATCGACCCCCCACCTGACGGAAACCCCCTCCCCTCACGCGGGCCAGGGCCTGTTACATGTATGTTAGAATTTATGTTGGATCAACTTGCTGTGGCTACAGAAAAACATTAGATTGTCCAAATTCCTAGCCATGATCAGATAGGGGTTGGGTTCATTTGGGCGTGCACGTTTGGGCGTGTCTCGTTTGGGCGTGCACAGTTGGGCGTGGTTTCATTTGGGCGTGGACTCGTTTGGGCGTGTCTCGTTTGGGCGTCTGTCGAAAATTTTTAGTAAAAAAATGAAAGAAATCTCAAAAAGTTTATTCTCATTTGCTCCAGATATACACGGCACGGAAAGCGGGACTGTAGACTAATGCAGTAACAACATCAATGACATGACAAAAAACATGACAAGATGGCATTAACGATAATGACAATACAAAACTACACAACAGACAATGTATAATAATAATAGAACAGCACAGTCGATGACACGACAAAACCATGACAAGACGAAATTATCAATACGTAAGGTTGTGAGCAATGGCCGATACGACGGTAACTGCTGTTTGGCTGACAAACTCAGCCCGGCGTGCACGGCTGCTATCACTTGGCACATGCCATCTCGGGTCGTTTCGGCTAAGCGCTAAATTCGGTGCGTCCGCGAGCTGCCTCGACCTTAAGGTGGGTTCACATAGTCGGTCGGCGTCGGCAACGCCATCGGCAAAATATCGGGGCCGAGCGTCGGTATAGCGGTGGAGAAAAACTGGGTTAAAACGCAATTCACATAGTCTCTTGTCGGCATCTGGAACCGGCCGGCCCACCTGATAATTACGGTATTTTGACGCCCTGAAAGTCTAGTGAGCACAGGCATTTGAGTCATTTGCGCTGTACCGGTGACAGAATGGGCCGTTCTATGAGCTCTAACAGGCGTAAAGCCGCGGCAGTGTTGTGTATTCATCTACGGAGACATATTTACGAAATTTTTCTGAATGGAAAAGCCCAAGTTTGATTTCGGTGCTTTTGGCTCAGAAGGTGACAGCTCGATTTTCGCCTCTCGATTTCACAGAGAGCGCAGAGAAAAGTAATATGCATGCAGTGACTATCTGCTTTTTGCTTAAAACGGTTTATCTACAGCTGCTCAAGTGTTCTGGTCAGCAGTGCCGCTGTGTGATTAGCACCTATCCATCCCCTCCCGACCGCGCCTGTGTGAACCGGTCGCATGCTCAGCGCACTGTTTAATCGGTCGGGAACGCTTGGCGGCCATAAAAGGTTGTAAATCGCGTCGTGGCGATTTGGGATTTGGGCAAATCATCGGCAAGTCTTTAGCCGTCTGGAACGGCTCCAGACGCATTACAGACTATGTGAACTGCTGCACGCTTATGTGTGTACTCAAATTGGGGTCGATTTCCCGAGTTGCCGCGTTGCCGACGCCGACCGACTATGGGAACCCACCTTTAGCTGCATCAGGTGCGTGCGTATGATGCTACTCTACTGGTAAGGTGAGTAGGGACAGAGTCTGTCTTAATTGTGTAATTATGCTGCCGCATACCATACTTTGCCTACGGGCGGAGAGCAGAAAAATTATGGGAGTCAGCACTGTTTCTCTGACCTCTTCGCTATGTATAATTGGTTTGTTTTTGGTAGATTGGCCAGAAACAAGGTAGGCTGCAGGACTGCTTTGAAACCTACATAGTTCCCTACATTATATAATATAAATAAATTTTGACAGACGCCCAAACGAGACACGCCCAAACGAGTCCACGCCCAAACGAGACACGCCCAACTGTGCACGCCCAAACGAAACACGCCCAAACGTGCACGCCCAAATGAACGGCTCCCATCAGATAGTGGGATACAAAAAAGTCTGTCCAACTATTTTTCGAGATACTACAAAGCTGGCTCGATTGCAATTTCAATTTGAAATTAGGTTTTTCTGTCTGAAATATCCCATGGACTTTCAGCGGATCGCTTTCTTGTTGCAACTTTCTGACTTGGAAAGTCGAAAGCCCAAATCGGAACCGGTTCTCCCCTTATGCACTACATTACATTACATACAGCTTTACAACAGATTAAGCGTTGTTGTCGTCGGTCTTCTTGGCAGCAATAGGGATGCAACCGCGTTTCGGTATTATTAGGTATGAACCGAACAATTCTTCAATTCGGTATTTATACAGCTGAGCTATTCGGTTTCGGTATTTTGATACCGAATAAAAATCATCGATAAATATACAGATAATCAAAATTTTGCTGCTTTTGACACATTTTAATGAAAATCCGGCTAATTTTTTTGGCCACAAAAATTGAAATAAGCTGGATGGATGGAGTTTCGGCCAGAAGGGGGTCCAAAATTAAAAAAACTCCAGAACGCCTGGAAATGCGTACTCTCACTGATTTTCGCTTATGTAACTAGCGATTACACTGTTTGATTGATTTAATATTGTCCTAAATTCTGCCAAAGCCCTAAAAGGTTGCAGTTGTCCGAAACTGCAAAAAAGTACAAAGTAAAAACACGGTAATATGGATTCGGACCCCCGGACCCCCACCGAATTCGGACCCCCAGCCTGGTACGGAAAAATGGTTCTTCAGATTCAGAACCCCACCTAGGCCGTAGTTTAAATTTCACGAAATTTTGTTTGGAAAATTAGGGAGGAGGCCCATTCCCCCCCACTCGGCGCCGCCGCAGCCGGATTACGGTATGCGCTATCTTCTCTATGTTTGGTGTGAAAATAAATTTTTCTTCCCCTCCGCTGAGATTTTTCAGAGGTCAGAAATGATTTTATATTTGGAAAATGCGTCTCTAGGAGTTCTTTTATGTTTCTAAAACAGGTCCTCTGGAACGTTCCTATACTGATGCGTCCCTCTAGGAGTATTTTTATGTTTTAAAAACAGGCCCTCTGGAGCGTTCCTATACCGATGCGTCCCCTAGGGGTATTTTTATGTTTTAAAAACAGGCCCTCTGGAGCGTTCCTATACCGATGCGTCCCCTAGGGGTATTTTTATGTTTTTAAAACAGGCCCTCCGGAGCGTTCCTACACCGATGCGTCCCCTAGGGGTACTTCTATGTTTGGAAAACAGGCCCTTCAGAGCGTGCCTATACTGATAAGTCTCTAGGGGTACTTTTATATTTGGAAAATTGTCAGGCCCAAACCCAACCCAGGCCTCCAAAAGTCGGTGACGGTAAATACGTAAATGGGAACCGAACTGGAGCTGCCGTTGCACCGTACCTGATAACAGCAAAGGGGAGGGATGTTTGCACTTGCAGGCAGGTATTCTGAAAATAATGGGCATACCGGGTATCGGTATTTATAAAAATTGCAACTACTTGGAGATTTAGCTGTTCTGTTTTAGTGCTTTCACTACCACTTCTCTGTGAAGTCGTTTAAACTTCGCGCGCTTTGTGTTGTTTCACATGCAACAATATTACAGTAACCCGCCGCGGCAGCGCCGGGTGGGGGGGGAATGGGCCGGGAATCGGAAAATTATGGGGCACATTTGGACACCTCGGTACGCGGACCATTCCCCCATCCACCGAGCACCCTAACTTTAGGCCTCAGTTTCAAGCTGCAATTCAAGTTTCTTCTGGTACCAATTTTCACTTTATTTCTTCTATTTTAGTGTATGATCTCTGCTGTTCTTCCGGGGGGAGAAGTAGGTATATCCCTCAAAATAGTACAATTATAGTACAGAAAAAATAGTACAGATAAAAAATAGTACAAGATGAGGAATTGATTGGAGCACCTTGAAAGGGTAGAAATCAGGTCGGAAAAATAGTTTTTATAGTTTTCATACCAGAAAATATAGTTTAAATGAAAATTGCGCTATAAACGTCGTTGAAATAAGGCCGTGTGTGTTGAACGGTTCTGCCGAGTTATTAAGAGTCAGTCTCTGATTCGATCGAGTCTTGGTATGTCAAGTTGAAAATCGAACTTTTGCGTAGAGACCTGTGCGTTGGTGTACTAATAGGCATTCATGAGTTATGTTAAACCTGCAAAGGGTTTATGGATTTGACGCTCCATTCCCGAGATACAATCCGCCAAAAATCAGCCCGCTTAACTATGGGACCAAAATTCTCAACTCGAATTTCTTTTGTACCAATAAGAGTTGGGACTAAAAAATTGGGGATTTTAGGTAACTTTTTGAGTAGTTTAAGAATTTTTGGTCCAAAATTATTTTTGAGTAAAAATTTTTTTTTGCGACCACTTTTGGCCGGCCCTAGCTCGTCTGGAACCCCCCCTACACAGTTTTTTTTATTTCAGGATTTTGTAGCGCTATCAATTTGCCAGACTATGGTGTAAAGCATTTTGGGCTGCGACCCGACATTCGTGAGATATTCGCATCCGAATGGCCAAAACCATGCAGAATTTGCTAGTTTTGCAGTACACAAAGCTACGATGCCGGATTTCTTTTATTATAATAAGAGTTGGGACTAAAAAATTGGGGCTTTTAGGTAACTTTTTGAGTAGTTTAAGAATTTTTGGTCCAAAATTATTTTTGAGTAAAAATTTTTTTTGCGACCACCTTTGGCCAGCCCTAGCTCGTCTGGAACCCCCCCTACACAGTTTTTTTTATTTCAGAATTTTGTAGCGCTATCAATTTGCCAGACTTTGGTGTAAAGCATTTTGGGCTGCGACCCGACATTCGTGAGATATTCCCATCCGAATGGCCAAAACCATGCAGAATTTGCTAGTTTTGCAGTACACAAAGCTATGATGCCGGATTACTTTCATTATAATAAGAGTTGGGACTATAAAATTGGGGATTTTAGGTAACTTTTTGAGTAGTTTAAGAATTTTTGGTCCAAAATTATTTTTGAGTAAAAATTTTTTTTTGCGACCACATTTGGCCAGCCCTAGCTCGTCTGGAACCCCCCTACACAGGTTTTTTTATTTCAGAATTTTGTAGCGCTATCAATTTGCCAGACTTGGTTGTAAAGCATTTTGGGCTGCGACCTGACATTCGTGAGATATTCGCCTCCGAATGGCCAAAACCGTAGCTTTGTGTACTGCAAAACTAGCAAATTCTGCACGGTTTTGGCCATTCGGAGGCGAATATCTCACGAATGTCGGGTCGCAGCCCAAAATGCTTTACACCAAAGCCTGGCAAATTGATTGCGCTACAAAATTCTGAAATAAAAAAAACTGTGTAGGGGGGGTTCCAGACAAGCTAGGGCCGGCCAAAGGTGGTTGTCGGGTCTCAACACCGACAAAGCGATATGTTAGGTTAAATTGTTATTTTGTTTGTTACTGTAGTCATCTTCTTTTCAGGTCGGTGATATTGTAATTATCATTGGGTGCGTACGTGCATATGTGATATTTTTTGTTTTACATAGTATGCAAATTTTGTCTTATGCTCCTAGGGACCGGCACGCGAAAATTCAAAATGCTCCTAGGCGAAATTCGGCTTCAGAATTGAAAAGAGCACAATTTATGCAGTCTAACAAAACAAACCGGAACGGAATTGGTTGGATAATAAGCGAGTTATGACCGTTTAACTGCGTCACCCAGCGTGCCACCTTTTCTTCCTTGAAAGTTGACCGCAGCGTGCATACCGATGACCGATGTACTTTATCAGACTGTCACTCGTAAACCCCCGCGCCGATTTTGATGGGACCGGTGTCATTCTAATCGCAATGCGATTTTCTTTTACATTTTTATATACCAAGACTGTAGGACTGCGTCTACCACCTTTATATACCGAACAAACACCTTGGTAGCTCGAACTAGAACTGAATAGTAGAGTGTGAACTGGTATTCCTGTGTTTTTTTCCAGGTACATTTGTATATGTAACAGCGGGGCTGGGGTTCTGCTCCCCTCCCACCGACTTGGGCCAACCCCCCGATAGGGGAGAGCACCCCCCATCAAAACGATCTTTTCCACTCTCCCTCTCCGATGTTTCTGGCACAATTCTTTTACAGTTTCAGACACTACACTTACAGTTTCAGACAAGGATGAGCTGCTACAATACATGTAACAGGTGGTCTGCCCCCACCCGAAATATTCCAGACCCCCCGGATTGGCCCCCCTACTTCCTCCGATTTGTACTTTGGTGAGAAATTCCGGATCAGGTGTAGCGCGGGGGAATCAGGAACCGATCCCAAACAAAAATTAATGTTTTTAATCATAATTAATTATAAATTAACATGATTTATCGATAAATATCGATTATCGATTATTTTTGGAAACATTCCAAAATCGCCCAAAATGGTCGTGTTGTACAGGGTGTGCCAAAAAAAAACAACCCAGCAGATTTTTTGCTGTAGCAACCGCAAATCGCAACCGATTTGAATGAATCTTTTTTTAAATAAAAGATAAATAAATTCTTGAAAGACTGATCAGTCGCTTATTAAGATAGCCTGCTTAGTTCCTGAGATATTTGCCCTCAAAGTCAAAACAGAGATTTTGGCAGTGAACAAGAGTGATAAACACAACTGAGCAGAATTTTTACTTTTGCAACCATGAATCTTAACCGATTTGAATGAATCCTTTTTTGAATGAAAGATTGATAAATTCTTCAAAGATTGGTGCAACTTTTATTGAGATTCACTGCTTAGTTCTTGAGATGTTTGCCCTCAAAGTCGAAACAGATTTTGGCAAAGAACAAGAGCGATTCCGTTGCACTTCATAATAAAGCAGATTCTTACTGCTGGGGGCTAATGACACTTTACTGTTGAAGTGGACCGAGTTTATGTGTCACCAGTAAAGCCTCCAATAGGCCTCAGCAGTAGCAGGAATCGTTTTATTACGAAGTGCAGCGGAATAATAAAAAATCCCTCTTGTTCACTGCCAAAATCACAGTTTTGACTTGGAGAGTGAATATCTCAGGAACTAAGCAGAGTACATTAATAAGCGGTACATCAATCTTTCAAGAATTTATTTATCTTTCATTTAAAAAAGGATTCGTTCAAATCGGTTGAGATTTGCGGTTGCTACAGCGAAAAATCTGCTGGGTTGTTTTTTTTTGGCACACCCTGTATATCATTTGAAAGCCCTTCGCCTGGCGAGTCTAATGATCACTACATAAACATAGGGCAAGCCCCGGGGGCCTGTTTTGCCAAATATATAAGTACCCCTAGAGGTGCATCAGTATAGGCAGGCTCCGGAGGGCCTGTTTTCATACATGGGCCGGGGGTGTGGGGGTATACCACTCGCCGGCCAATACCCCCCTCGGCCGGCCATACCCCCTCCCCACCCCCCTCCCAGACGGAGAAAATTTTCGCTTATTTAAGGCAAAATAGGCGTTTTTTGGCCTTTCTTGGACCCCCCATACCACCCACACCCCCTTTTTTTGGGTTTTTTGGCCTCCGGATTTTTCCGGCCCATGTATGCCTGTTTTCCAAATATAAAAATACCCCTGGAGGGACGCATCAGTATAGGCACGCTCCGGAGGGCCTGTTTTAAAAACATATGAATACCCCTAGGGGACGCATCGGTATTGGGCACGCTCCTGGAGGCATACATGGGCCGGGGGGTAAGGGGGTATACCCCTCCCCCCTCGGCTGGCCATACCCCCCTCGGCCGGCCATACCCCCTCCGCCACCCACCCCCCTCCCGGAGGGAGGAAATTTTCGCTTATTTAAGGCAAAATAGGCGTTTTTTTTACCTTTTTTCGTGGGGGGGGGACCCCCGAGGTCTCCAACCCCCCTACCCCCCTCCGGATTTTTCCGGCCCATGTATGCCCGGAGGGACTGTTTTCCAAATACAAAAATACCCTGGACACGCATCAGTACAGGGCATGCTCCTGAGGGCTTGTTTTCCAAATATAAAAATAGCCCTAGGCATACATGGGGCGGAAAAATCCGGATGGGGGTAGGGGGGTTGGAAACCTCGGGTGGGGGTCCCCCCCGAAAAAAGGCCAAAAAACGCCTATTTTGCCTTAAATAAGCGAAAATTTCCTCCCTCCAGGAGGGGGTGGGTGGGGGAGGCAGGAGTATGGCCGGTCGAGGGGGGTATGGCCGGCCGAGGGGGAGGGGTATACCCCCTTACCCCCCTCCCCCCGGCCCATGTATGCCCTAGGGGTATGCATCGGTACAGGACACGCTCCTGAGGGCTTGTTTTCCAAATATAAAAATACCCCTAGGGGTATGCATCAGTATAGCGCACGTTCCGGAGTTGTATAGTCATAAGAAAGTTAATTAATTAATATCTAGTCTATTTCTGACCTTCCCTGATTTCTGACCAGCTACACCTAACCCTATCCGACTTTCGTTCGTTACTGGATTACCTTCCGTGCCTGTTTGCGTTGGAATATGCAGCTCAAATTTGGGCAAAAAATATCTTTAACGCTTATGAATAAACGCTGAAAAATTGAAGGAATTCCACTGACATATAAATGAAAACGAATTACAGTATAGATCAAAAAAAATGTCCCATCGCTTTTTCGGCCTTCACTCAAACGTTTCGTTCTCAGTCACTTCTTTACCGATTTGGCTCAAATTTTCAGCAAAAATTAACAACATGGTTGGCTAAATATTCTGCAAGTGTGGTGCCAAAATTCCGACTCAAACTGGTTTTATGACCCGAAAACTAGGAATGAGGGTGGTCCACGCAAATTTAATTTTTTTCGGTAATACAAGGAGTACAGTCCTGAAACTTGCAGGAATGATTGGTGTTGCTATTGGGCATAACATACTAAGCGGGCAGCCCTGTAGCTCAAAGGGCACTAAAATGGGGGAATTTCAAAAACATGACGAAATATGACTTTTCTTCGTAAAACCGGCAAAATGACGATTCTAAAGATTTTCAATTTTCAAAAAACGCTGCAGGGATGGTTACTATGGTGTGGAACAGAGCTTAAATATCAGGTTCATTTATTTGTCGAACTTCCTGCTACAATCTATGTTGATTTACAACAGATTCAGTGCTTTGATTCTAGAAGGTGCAGATTTCTTAACTATGGGATTTTCACTCATGTTTTTGAAATTCCCCCATTTTAGTGCCCTTTGAGCTACAGGGCTGCCCGCTTAGTATGTTATGCCCAATAGCAACACCAATCATTCCTGCAAGTTTCAAGCCTCTACTCCTTGTATTACCGAAAAAAAATAAATTTGCGTGGACCACCCTCATTCCTAGTTTTCGGGTCATAAAAACAGTATGAGTCGGAATTTTGGCACTAAACTTACAGAATATTTAGCCAACCATGTTGTTAATTTTTGCTGAAAATTTGAGCCAAATCGGTAAAGAAGTGACTGAGAACAAAACGTTTGAGTGAAGGCCGAAAAAGCGATGGGACATTTTTTTTTATCTATACTGTATATGAAGTTAACTCGAATAAGCGATTACAGGTTTTTCCGCTTTTGTACCATATTTATTGATTACACACGTTAAGCCTGAGCAGGATTCACCTTATATTGATTAGCAGTGACGCAAAACTACTAAAGGATTGTCAAGAAGCAAAATATAAACCATTGGCTTTGGGCTGCTCAGGATCCCCAATACGTTCGTATTCGATACCCTCTAATTTTAACGACCTCATCAACTTTAACCCAATTTCCGGGATCTTTTACGAACCTAGGACGCCAAATCTGAGTGATTTTAGTAAGAGCAACACCTAAACTAAAATTTAAGCGGGCGCACCTTTTTTATTTGTTCTTTGTTTAAGAGCAAACTTTCGTTTTCTGAAAAAATACCGATTCTGCCTATGCTTAACCATGTAAAATTTCAATCTGATTTCCGGGATCTTTGGCTGCATCGATGCCGAAAAAAAATGGCTCAAACGAAAGATGATCAATGCCTCTTTAATACCGTCGGGCGCACCTTTTGAGATCATAAACTTTTTTTTACACTCACGCTGTTTTTCCGCTTATTTTAGCCGAAAACAACCGCAGCTTAGCGTATAGCAAGGTGATTTGGGTGAATAGTTATGTTAAAATAATCAAAACTAATAACCATCAAAAAAGAACGCGCTTTTCTAGCCGCATTTTTTAAAAAAACATGATTTTGATCCCCGCGACACCAGTGTGGTGAAAACGTGCGAAGAAAATTAGGCACGCGGAGCGGCGCAAAATTGGCTGCCGTTGCCGGTCCCTAATGCTCCTAAGAAACTGTAGGACTGAGCGCCGGTCAGCGACAGGCAAGTAGAGCTGGTAGCGAGAGTGTCTAGTTTTTGGTAGGACAGCTACGGTTGTACGTGTGGCAGAGAGCGCCGTTCTGGTTAATAGTAAAGATAAGTTCTGATTTCTTGTTCTTGTTCGTGACGTTGCGTAGGGACAAGACATTGGTGCCCAGAGCAGGAATCGAACCTGCGTCGTCGCGGCCACAGTCAGAAACAGCACCACTGGCAAGTCAGTGCAGGTTCGGTTGCTCTTAGATTCTGGAAGCCAGAGAACTTTCATTCAGACTGCTGTCAGTCGAAAGTTGACCTTGGAAGTTCTGGATACAGAATTTTTTGGTCTCTCGCCGTTTGGTGGTCAAAAACCACAACAGTGTCAGGCAGAAGTAGTTGGCTTTGAGCTCCTATTGCCTGACGGCACCTCCAGAAAGATTGAGGCAACTGTCACTGATTCCATTGTGTGTCCTCTAAGTCGGTATCCATGTGGTCCAGATCTGCTGCACAAACTGGACAGCTTCCAGTTGGCGGACCCTCTGTCAGACTCTGTCAGTCATGACAGTATTGACGTGCTCATTGGTAATGAGTACCTTCATCAGTTTGTTGAGTATGGCAAGGAGCCAATTCCAGTGGATTCCGACCTGGTTTTGGTTTATTACTGTTGTCAGATTGCCAAGTCACGAGAATGTTCACTGTCCAAGGCCACTAGGGCCCGACCAGAATTCCGGTTCCTGTCCGGTATCGATTTGGTCTGATCTGGTCCGGTTTACCTTATTTCTCGTTTGCTTTTTTAGCGTTTTTTGATTAGCATTATTGAATGGTTATTACAAGTAATTTGGGACACAGGGCACATCAATAAACAGACAATATTGGAATCACAATATAGGGGGGATGCATCGATTCAGGTGGCTATCTATTTTACAAATTCATATGGTTCATGTTTTATTACACCAACTCCCACCCCCTGCGACGTTTTCCAACGTTCAGCGGACCACCCCCACCCCCTTCTCTGAACGTCGTACAGTAGTTTATGGACGGCCCCTAAGTCTAGTCATAAATGACTCCACTGAAAGTACACTTTTTGTACTACCTACGACAAGCATACATAATGTGTTTGGCAATTAACGCAAATCTCATCCATTCTTCTGTATTTGGTACAGTATCTTTGAGTAACCTACGTAGTAGAATGGCCAATGGCGAGATGTCTACTTCTTCATGTTCTATGTACTGAAATCTTTGTGCGATTTGGGCCCGCAAACGAGAAATAAGAGGTCATTCTAAAAGTGCATGGGTAAATAAAAATCATGCAAATTATACAGGGTGTGTCAAAAAAAAACAACCCAGCAGAGTTTTTGCTGTAGCAACCGCAAATCTCTACCGATTTGAATGAATCCTGCTTTAAATGAAAGATAAATAAATTCTTGAAAGACTGGTGAAGGCCCTATTAAGATATGATGCTTAGTTCCTGAGATATTTTCCTTCAAACTCAAAACAGAGATTTTGGCAGTGAACAAGAGCGATTCCGTTGCACTTCACAACAAAACGGATTCCTACTGCTGAGGGGCAACAAGACTTTTACAAATGAAGTAACCAAGCATGTGTGGCACCAGAAAAACCTCGTTGCGTTAGCCCTGAGCAGTAGGAATCGGTTTTATTATGAAGTGCAACAGAATAATAAAAATCGCTCTTGTTCATAGCCAAAATCTGTTTTGACTTTGAGTGCAAATATCTCAGGAACCAAGCATCATATCTTAATAAAAGCTTCACCAAACTTTCAAGAATTGATTTATCTTTCATATAAAATAGGACTCACTGAAATCGGTTGAGATTTGCGGCTGCTACAGTAAAAAATCTGCTGGGTTCTTTTAATCTCTGTTGTGCACTGCCAAAATCTCTGTTTTGATTTTGAAAGCAATTATCTCAGGAACTAAGCAACGCATCTTAATAAAAGCTACACCAGTCGTTCAAGAATTTATTTATCTTTCATTTAAAGCAGGATTCATTCAAATCGGTTGAGATTTGCGGTTGCTACAGCAAAAAATCTGCTGGGTTGTTTTTTTTTTGACACACCCTGTATTACTTGAAATAAAAGCATGACGCGTTTGACTTTGTATCGATGCAAGCAGTTATCTAACTGGGCACCTTGCCTTGAAAAGTGGCAACCCAATTTAGATTTCAAGCTGATGGCAGCCTCTGAGCCTTGATTTAAGGGTGTGCAAAGTGATTTGTCGCTAATCTTACCTGAAGGATTACGACAAATCTGAGCTCAGGTTTGAGTGCCTTGTGTGTCTGATCGATCAGTTGAAAGAATGTTTGTTCTGTTTCATCTGAAGAAACGTAACTGAAACATCCGTTGAGCCAACACAGTTGGTCGAGTGGTTAGGCCACCGACTGCTGTGTGCGTGTGTAGCGAGGCGACTGCACACGTTCACCCCCTCGGCGCGGCCCGTGTTAGTCGCAAAGAGGAGTCGATGGCACGTAGGCTGGCATGTCGCGCGTGTGCCAGCTGAACTTCTAAACGCGCTGACTCACTCCTCTGACCTGGTGTTGTCTGAGGCCGGCCGTCTTATCCGTGCCAATGAGGAATTGAGCGCGCCTCTTGGCCCATCTACACAGCCGTCCCCTGGGGCGTATGTCCTGGTGCAGCCAGTTTGTTATCATTGCATGCTGATTGCTGCATCTGGGGCATGGGGCGTGTTGATTGTTCAGCCCCCGTGCCGGGTAGTCTTACCTGGTTAGTTACTAACAATACTAAACTTTAAAAAAAAGAAACATCCGTTGAGGGAAAGCAGACAGTTTGAATGAACTATGATGGTGCAGTTAAAGCGATTACAGTAGGCGAGACGTACAGTAGTACGTCTAGAGTGACCTCCCTGTTGATTTGTTTTTCAAATTTAATAATCTCAACACACGTGGCCACCAGTATAAATTGTGTTTACCGAAGTCTAGGCTTGATATAAGAAAATATTCCTTTGCCATTCGAGTAATAAATATTTGGAACTCCTTACCAAATGAAACAGTTAATTTGCGCTCCGCACGCGCCTTCCGCAACGCTCTCTGTAATACCGATCTTAGTAGATTTTATCGGGGTAGGGTGTTAGTGGCCGTTTAGCGGCCCATCCCCAACCCTATCTGTTTGGTCTCAGTCTTGGGCATTTCTGTTCTGTTTATTTTTGAATAAATTACTTACTTACTTACTTACTTAGAGTGACTATAAAAGGAGTGATGTAGGTGCAGAGCGTACTGTTGTGTTATTATTGTGGTATGGGAGAGGCAGGTATTCGTCTGGAGCCAGAGTCGTGTGAGCTGAGTGCGGCCGGTCAAGCAGTGACGCATAACGTGATCAACTCAACCGAGAGACGCTTAGCGTTCAAGGTGAAATGCTCAGACAACCAGTTCTACCGTTTCGTGCCGGTGTTCGGCTTTGTTGAACCTTCGTCCACTGCAACTCTGGCGGTGACGCGCTTGACTGGACCTCCGAAGGAAGACACCATCGTGATCGAAGTGAACGACCTGCCTGCAGACGAACAGAACCCTCAGAACGTCTTCCAGTCCGGCGGCTCCTACCCCAACGTCACCGTACCTGTCGTCGCTTCCTGATCTATTCACTTTCTCTTCATCCGGTCCTTTTCGTTCATCTCAATAAATCTCTTTCCTCTGCTGTCTTTGTCTTAATCGTAAGGTTGCACCATTGCTTTTGCTTGACACGTACGTTTTGCTTTGTGCAGTAACATAACAACTAAGTACAATACGTACGTATATATGGTACCGGACCGGTTAAACCTTTTGTCCTTTTAGTGGTACCTTTTGTCATGGCTCAAAGAGAAGTGGCATTTTACAAAGGGGTCAAAATTTTGAAGAGGCCCGGTTGGATTTCTGACCGACCAGAGCAAAAAAGTTTTGAAAAAACTGTAGCCTTCAAAAACGCATTTGGAAGGCATTCTGAGCTTAAAATAATAATCAATTTTTTGAACATTTTTTTCCTTTCTCGTTTTACATAGATTTTTTCTTCCTACATTGTACCTACATCACAAATGGGTGTACCCACCGTACACCCAGGGTAAATTCCATTCAAATATAGTGGCAGAAGTAACAGATACCTGCCAATTTTCAGCTATGTCCGCTGCTTAGAACATCATTTGCACTAGCTGAAGATATTTTGTGCGATTTCCCCGATTTTCAAGCGTTATTGTGGCTAAACTGGATTTGCAATGCCCGCGAGTTCCAGCTACAGAGATAAGAAAGCGAAGAGGTGTAAATTGCTTAAAATCGAGCGTTTTAGCTGTGCAAGCGATAAGGCAGTCGCCAAAGAAGTCGATTCCGGCGTCGGGCGGTGCGGACTGCAGTCAAAAGCGACACAGTTTGTTGAATCCTGAAAGCTGCTGTTATTGACCACTGTTGTTGCAAGCGCTGAACGAAGAGAACCGGACCGTCTAGTGGAATTTGTGAGCGGTTTTTGGAACCGAAAGATCTTGATTATCAGTTTCCAGATAGAATCCACTGGTCTGATGAGGCTCTGTTCAAGCTACAGAAACTACGTACTAAAACGTACATGAGCGAACGAGTACTACTGAAGTTTGGGGACCAACTCAGTACTTTACTTGTACTTACAAACTATCGTAAGGTATGTCCACGTATCGCAACCAAAAATCGGCCGATTCGGTGGACAAATAAAAAAGTTTTCAGCTTGCAAATCCCTGTGAATTTCAAAAAATGATCTGGGCTACTCTGAACAACTTTGTCCAAAAATGATCAAGTTTATGGTAGAAATCGGATTTGTACCTACCTGAGCCTACGTAAGTCTGTGTCTAAGTACTAAGTAAGCAAGCAAGGGGACTAAACGTCCTACAACCGTGAAAATACCTTTGCTTGTAGTTCAGTATTTTCTTGACTTTAGGCTTCAAATTACAGTGAAAACTTTGCACTCCTATTCATATTGCCAGACAAACGCTACACGTCATAGACATAAAATGGCACGCATGTAAGGCACAGCTAAGACGCAAAGATCACTTGAATGCTTGAGAATCGAGAGAACACTTCAGTCCCTGAAGAATATTCCTGCGCATCAAATCCATGACCAGATCTTCCAGATGCCGCTTTGGATCCTGAGCACCCACCTTTACGGCTGTTTTCTTCTCTGCATCTTCCTCTATAGCCTGAAAACACCAAAAATTCAAAACAGGATTTGTTGCAGTGCAGTGTATGCAGAGTTAAGTGGTACCATACTTTGTGGTATTCTTTTGCCAATTTCAACAGATCGCGCAGTGACTTTTCAGATTCCTCGTTGTGCTTGGTCAATCGCTCCGGTCGCAAAGCATCCGTCCAGGACTTCTGGTTCAGACTGAGTAACATCTGAAACCATACCATATATTCAATATACACTTTGGTGATCCCAAATTTTCGACTGCTCACCATGCTCACTTGCGGCTTGCAGTCTAATAAGTGATTTTAGGCTGTCTAATTAATAAATTAGCAAATAAAATAGACCTTCTGTTCCAGCGGACTGACTTGGTAGCCGATGTTAATGGAGTAGTAGGATTTGTTGAGTCCGTGCAACTGCGCAATCACCGATGGCCGTTGCAAGTGCCCGAGAATAGATGTGACGTTCCGAGTTTCCAACCCCAACATCGACGAATTTACTGGAATGCTTCTGAACGCATCAATCACCACCTACGTACAAGTCAACATGCACACTCGATACCTCCGTACATACTTTCTAACAGACCAGGGCGAGAAACTTAAAAGGCATTCTGAGCATAAAATAGACAGTTTTAGTAGCTAATTCACTCGTACATTGTATAACTTTTTGACCATTTTTCTTTTTCCTACTTTCACCACAAAGTACATGCACCCACTCTACACCCTGGGTACGACTGGTCCTACACCCGTAAAAATATAAATAGACTTCTAAGTTCTAAAACTCAAGTTTTCTATCGTACCCTTATAATTATATTGTACACCTGGTTGGTGTTCACAACGGCACTTAACCTTAATGAAATAAAAGTTGAGTAACTGAAACCTGATTAAATTATTGATACTAGAGTATACCAATACCTGAGACCCCAATACCCAATACTTGCATGGTTCGGCCAAAAATTGCATTTTAGTTATGCAGGCAGGATCTTTTTCACTGGGATTAAAATTTTGAAAAAATAGCCTTTGAGAATGCGTTTAAAAGCCATTCTGAGTATAATTTTAGCAGAAATTAACAGTTTTAGCACTCAACAATGCATAGTTCAATCGCGTTTCTTAATATCGACGACGTCCTTTCCTAACTCGGCCGGAAAGGGTGTACCACCCCCACTGCCCTGCCTGGGTACATACGAGCGCGTTTACGTACATGTACGGTACTGGTACATTCTGTATCGTTAGAAATGGCATAATTTTTATTTTAGATAAGAACAGGGAAATTAAATTACTGGTATACAACTGAGAAAAGCGGGACACTATAAGAAATTCTACTAACTTTTAGTTGATTACTGCAAAAACAGCTTCCTAAACCGAATCCGGAATTACGGTATCAGGGTCAACTTTTCAGGTTTCTTATGTATAGAATAGATGTAAAAATAAATTTTACACCGTACATGTAAATTTGAGAAAAATCGCTTGAGTTGGTCCCGTCCCGAGTTATTTCAATCGCTCCCAGAAAATCTGGTTTTTCGCATTTTCGGTCAAATTTGACAGTGTATATCTCTGGAACCGTTTGACCTAGAATCAATATGAATACATTTTTTAAATTGCCAAGGTCTCTAGATTCTAATTCAGTGAAAAACTCGCGTTTACCACAAACTATGTACATAAAAAGCTGATATTTTTCGTT
>JASANB010006008.1:0-23702 GCA_030248155.1 Sabatieria punctata | reverse complement strand
GTTCAAGTAGCAGCTGAGGCTGAACACAATCATGCCATTGAGGACCCACTGACATAGCTTTTTCTGCTGTTACCGAAAATATTTCCTGACTACTTCTTCTGTACAAGTATTACAATTGTACTTGTGTCTGTGTGCGTGAAAGATGTAGTGCATCAACCTAAAGTCCATGTCAGAATGATACTGTGGGCAGGTATTGAGAAAGTACCCAATACCAGGTATCAGGTACAGGTATTTGAAAAATACCCAATCAGGTATCAGGTACAGGTAGGTATTCATAAAAATACAGGTATCAGGTATTAGGTATCAGGTATTTTGTCAATGAAGTTAAAATCCGGATTTTAGCCGAAAATCGCTCAAAATGCCAATTTAGGGCTCAAAAGGCAGCTAAAATAAGTTTAGTTACAGTCATAATAGAAGATTTTCGTTGTGAAACTGCAGAAAATGCCAAAAGTAGTCGCTGCACGATGCACTCGGCCAGGCAGCCGAGCAATTAAAGTGGGCGGAGCTAAGCGGTTGTAACGGCCCACGGAAGCGCGCGCAATTTAAACGTTTCTTTGCTTCGCGAAATGAGTTTTCACTCGCATCATTTGCTTCCAACAAAGACTAACAGATTTATGGGTCAAGTAATGACATTACAAAGATTGTGCGAGTCAAATAAATAATTTATGATTAGTATACAGGCAGTTATTGCAAAATATGGATGAACTGCGAATAAATCAGGATAATTACGGGTTGTGCGTTAACTAAACGACTGAACGTGATGCAATCAGCCTTGAGAATAACATGATTAGCAAGAAAAAAGACCATAGAACACGCGATATCGGTGACAGACAACCAAACCCAACCAATCATGGCTACTGCCAAAAAAATAACCATAAAGACGTCGGAGTGCTACAGCCATATAGACGCGTAGCACGTACTTGGTTGCGGTTGATTTGCTGTGTTCTTCAGTTTACGAATCTGCTGTTCAACCATTTCGAAATCAACTTATTCTGCAAGAAGAGCGAATACATGACAAAAAAAAAGTTGTATTCACGAAAATGTCATACAGTTCTAAACAACAAGCATTCGCACACGTAAATAGAAAGTGGCGAAGACGTTGTTCTTGCTGCTAAAGCGATCGCACTCCTTTTTATCATTACAACAGCAAAGCGGCAGCTGATAAAACCAACATTTATTCTATTTATGACGCCAACAGAATAGACAAAACAGTTAAATCCGTTATGGTAGTATAATAGCAGTCAGGGCATCCTTTCCTCCTCGCCATATTCGGCACTTTGTACAGCGGTAGGGTAACAAGTTGGTGGTGAAACTTCGGAGACAGGTAACCGAACAATAGCCTGCAAATGGAAGTTTACGATCACATGACAAACCCTCAGAAACTCTCATCATTATCACACTCTCTAGTTTTTCGAGAATGCTTAAAAAATCGTCACAACTCAGAGCGCCGAGAAACGGAATTTCTGACGGAGTCAACTGAAAAAAATTACAACACCATATCGACTGAAGCAAACGTTGCCGAAAAAAGGCAGACTCTGTTATGGTACGGAGCCGGGAGCTGGGACAAGTCCTATGGTATACCACCTACATGGATCGACACTTTGACGCCTCTGCCCAGATTTTCCAAGTACTATTTTGGGAGGGGTCGGCCCGGCCCGGGAAAGATGCAGGAAACAAACATTGGGAATCAGAATAAAGCCAATAATGGGTTTTTGACCCCTAAACTAGTGTCTTCTGACTAGAATAGTACAGTAATTTTAGTACAGTCATGCACATGCCTCATCGATGGATTGTCTTCACAGCTAGCTATGCACCAATTTCACTTTTATGGTAAACATCATACATGTAACGGGGGTCTGCCCCTCACCCCGAGACGATCTTATGGCAAGTAATTTTGCAGAGCAAATTTGTGCGATTTTTTAGAATTTCGGACATTTAAAATTGCTAAAATCGGCTGCAAAACAGCACTTTTAGCTAGCTGTACTTTAGCCAAAATTAGCGATTTTTTAAGATTTTTAGCCGAAACTTGCGATTTTTGAGTGCCCAATCCCTACTTAGATTTTGGGCCCAGACCCCGCGGCCGGCGCCATGACCTGTTGCTACATGTACAGTAAATATAGTAATGAATCAATGATTTCTTAAAAAATATGGCCACTTAGAAGAAGAAGAAGAAAGTTTATTCAGTAGCACAGCATACCGTACATACGTACTTCTAAGCAGTAGGCGGGCTGGGCCGATTGACCGGCTCGAAAGCCCTCCCACACAGAAACTTTGATAAATCCAATTTGGCCAGTTTAGAACGAAAGTTTGAGACCGACCGTGAGTTTACAATATCCGATGAAAGGTTGTTCCACAAGGGAACAACCCGACAGGCGAAGAAGTTTTTGCGCAGCTCAAGGCGTGTATGCGTTACATAAATTTTTTGGTTATGACCCCTGGTCGGGGCAGTTGGGGCAAAGGCAAAAAAGTCTTCCCTCGGTAAATCCACCAGACCATTAATAATCTTAAAGACCATAATCAGATCACGCACCATTCTACGTTCTTCTAAGGGTTTGATTTTAAGTATACGTAAACGTTCTGGATAGGAGACATTAGCCAAACCAGGCAAACGGCGAGTGAACAATCTCTGAACTCTCTCAACCAGATCGATATCAGCCAGCAAATATGGGTTCCAAACCTCTGAGGCATACTCTAACTTAGACAGCACGAAAGTTTTAAACATTTGAAGCAGAAAATCGGTGTTTCTCGAATGAAAAACCTTGAAGATTAAGTTTACTACTTGAAAACCAGAGTGAGCAATCCTTTGGCAATGAGCAGAAAACTTGAAATCTGGCGTGATTGTAATACCCAGATCCACAACACTTCTACACACAGGGATAACATGTCCGCCTAACTCATACTCAGTGAGAGCATTGCCATAGCCTAGATGCAAAACCGAACACTTCTGTATGGCTACATCTAACTGCATACGTTTAGCCCATGCGTGAACTCGATTCAAATCGTTTCTTAAGCTATGGTTCAAGGATCGTCTTTCTACTGCAAAATACAGCTTTGCGTCATCAGCGTACAATTTTAACTGTGCAGACTGCACTACTGAGCCAAGGTCGTTTATATAAACAAGGAAAAGCACTGGACCAAGCAAGCTACCCTGGGGTACACCGGAAGTAACAGGTTTAAGGTCAGAAACGAAACCATCCAAGCCTACGTATTGCTGTCGACCTTCTAGATAAGAACGCAGCCAGTTCAAAAGATTACCTTCTACACCTATGCTTTTCAGTTTGCAGAGCAGTTTAGGGTGAGAAACGCTGTCAAACGCTTTTGCGATATCCAAATAAATTACATCTATAGTTTGTTTAGCATCTAACATCCTAGACCAATCATTTAAACAACACAAAAGCTGGGTTACGGTAGATCGATTACTTAGAAAACCGTGTTGGGCATCAGAGATGATTTTATTACGCTTTAAAAAGTTGACCAGTTTTTCTCTAACTATAGACTCGAGGACTTTACTAGGAGCGCAGAGTAAGCTGATAGGTCGAAAATTTTTAACAGTGGAATGACTTCCTTTCTTATGCAGAGGTATAATTTTGGCGGTCTTCCAAGCAGTTGGGAAAGTGCCTGATGCAAGCGACAGACTAAAAATGCGTTCTAACGGCGGCGCTACTACAGGTGCTAACTTACGAAGGAAAAACTGCGGAATTCCATCAGAACCCGCTGACCGTTTGTTAGCTAAACTCAGTAGATGATCAAAAACAGACCCCATATCAATTTGCACTTCAGAAAGCGTGGCAGAAGGAGCGGCCATAGGCCTATCTAGGTTGATGCCATCGTCCATTATAAAAACAGAAGCAAAGAAGGAGTTAAACAATTGGGCCTTATCTCTAGCATCTGCAAAAACAACGCCGTCGTCGTCTTCCAAAACAGGAATCTCCGATTTACAGGTTAAATGGGATTTAATAAAGCGCCAAAAACAACCATCAGATTTCGATTCCAGTATTTTACTTTCTTCTAAATATTTATCATACCTTTTTAGCCTACGGGATTCCCGTACAGCAACTAGCCAAGCTTGATGGCGTTCGGGAGTAGGATTCTGTTTGTAACGAGTATGCAACTTACGCTGTCGTTGATGTGCTTTCCTAGTAGCCAAAGACCAACAGGATGTTTTAGGACGTAATTCAGTCCAAGGGACGTACCTCTCAACTGCAGACTTCAAGACCTCTAAGAAAATGGACAAAAACTGATTCACATCAACACAGGCATCATAAGCAGCAATCCAATCTATTTGGTTAAGGAAGGTGGAGAAACCAACTAGATCTGCCTTATCAAAATTCTGAAAACGCTTTACCTTCTGCTCAACAGAAAAGGGCCCAATAAGGCCTGTCACCCCTAGGTGATCAGAGCCACCAAGAGGTTCAATAATCTTCACCCCAGTCACAAGCTCTGGTTCATTGCCAAAAACAAGGTCTAAGATGTTGCCTCTTTCGTGTGTCTGCTCAAGCACAGTTTGGGTTAATCCATATTCAAGCATAGCATTACAAAAATCCTTACTTGGTTTAGAGAGATCAAAATCCTGTCCATCCCAACGCAGCTCTGGATAGTTAAAATCTCCTAATAACACAAGTGGAGTTTGGTCATGAAGGTGGCGCCCGATATGTTCGATAAGAGAGTTAGTGGATTGACGGAAGTTATCCGAAGGAGTACGGTAGTACAATCCAATACGAAGCAACTTCGTATTGTCTCGAGCATACAAGTCTACCCATAGCGCTTCAAAAAATTCTTCACTTGACGTGCGAAATAACTTACAGTTTAGAGATTTCGGAATCAATAAGAGCACACCCCCGCCAGGCCCAGCCCGTACTGCATCGTCAGCACGAAAGCAGATATGCGTGTTATGCACAGAACCAAGAAGAACATCGTCCATACTGTCACGAAAAAATGTCTCTGTAATGGCAAAAAATGCATTAGTATGAACTGAACATAAATACATTAAGTCAGGTAACTTGTTCACTACACTTCTGGCATTGAACAAAAAGAAAGGTAAATGTCCTACAAACGGCTTACGGCAGCTGTGAGTTACACGTTTCCCTGAGCCTTAAACTCCTCCACAATAACAGCTCTGCCCGATCGCTTACGCACACAGATTAGATTGTTCCTGATTATCAAGTCCAGTCCCGGGTTTTGTTCTCTAACCGCCTTCAACTCATCCCGCAGCTGTACGTCAGCTCTACGCTGCATCTCAGTAAGATCATCACGAACAAAAAGATGGGAATCCGGGTACCCCAGCTTTGCTCGCAAGTTGGGCAAGGAACGAAGCTTACGTTTGACTCTGCTGTCGTCCAAGATCAGTTTGAGAGCTCGAGGTTTTCCATCTTGACGACGTCTGCCCATTCGAAAAGCCTTCACAACGTGCGAATCATCCATGTCAAGGTCGCGAGCAACATCTCGGAACAAAGCCAGGTCTTTATTGGCGCTCTCATCATCTTCTGACACGTCATCGGGTTGTCCTGGAGGTTCCGGCATAGCAATCACGACCAGGTTGTTCTTTTTTCTGTCTCTGTCGGCGCGTTCGTCGAGAGCCGCAATCATAGACTCAATCAAGGCGGGAGAATTAGGAGCAGATTGAACATTCGAAAGTCGCTCGATAGCAGCGGACAAAGAAGCAACTTGCTCTTGCAGCGATCGCACCAGTTTAGGAAGACTTTTCAACGAGTCTCTGCAGCCGTCCGAACAGAAAATAGGCAGGTTGTTAGCGATCAGAAACTTCACTCCGTTGTTATCAGAAAGCTTGGTGCACACCGGATGAAACAGATTTGAGCAGAAACTGCACGGTGTCAGCTTTTGGTTAGTAGAGATATTTCCTGACTTCTGCCCCTCTTTGCAAACAAGACACACGGCGGCCATTGCCTACACACACTCAGCAGCGAGAGCTCAACTTAAGCCGTGTCCCGCAAGTGACATATTAACGAGGCATGACTGTCAAAAGAGAAATGTTGTGGGGTATGTAATACTCTCTCAAAAGGTCAACGGGAAAAAAACTGGTGCCGCAAACTAAGGATAGGACAGGCACAAAAATACCTCAAGGCGTTTTCGAAGCTGTATAATACCGCTTAGCATACATGTAAGAAGGGTCTACCCCCACTTAGGACAGACCCCTGGTTGGGACTAACCCCCAATTTTTCTGGCAAGTATTTTTTGAGCAAATTTTTACAATTGTTTAACAATTTCAGACACAAAAATGACTAAAATCGCCTTTAAAACAGCACTTTTTAGCTGTATTTCAGCCCAAATTAGCGCTTTTGACTATTTGTAGTCGAAAAATTGCGATTTTTGAGTGTTTTTAGTGCCCAACCCCCTCCCTACAATTTGGGATCAGACCCCTCCGCCGGCCGGCCCCAGACCATCCCCATCGCCCCCACCTTCGGCGGATGACCTATTATGCATGTATGCCGCTTAGCATGCTCGAGTTCATAGTTAGGTTGGAATAATCATGAAGATTGTTGTAAATTATACCCATGAACCAAATTTTCGGTGGATTTAGTAGTAGTAAGAAGTTTAGTAGTTTAGTAGTAGAAGTAAGGGAGTATAGTAACCAAGAGTTTAAAAATGTTTTTGGATGAATAATGAAATTCTCACTGAAGAGACGGGTTTTGAAGAATTAGCCTCGCTGTCACGATACAACAACACTATTTAAAATGCGTGCCAAGCTCTACCACTAATACTACGAATTCGAATAATGAGTAGCTCACTCACTTTGAATGATTCGGCTATGAGCACACCGTTCAGCTGCAACACCAGTGAATGTGTAGAGGAGATGTTCTTATATTTCCGGCATCTTTGAACCAACCACTCGATAGACGCACGGCTAAAAACACAGAAATAATTGGACCAGATCTGAGCACTTGCTGCGCGCTACAAAATCCGGTGTCCGTATTGAATGGATGCAGAGCTGCCATATGGCAGCCCAATGAGCCACCCACTAAATCATACACGTAACAGGTCATCCGCGGCAGGGTAGGGGAGGGGTTTAGGTTCCGGCGCCAACCAAGGGGGTCATAGCCTAGTAAAAGTAAAGTAAAGTTTACTACGTCCAGTAAACCAAGATAAAGATCAGTCAGGACGGTGGGTGGGCTGTGCCTTTGTTTGTTGTTTGTTGTTGCCGGGAACAATAGACGGCCACTTCTTCAAGCCGGAAAAGTCGGGCGACCGACCCTTCTGCACCACTGGGTCCATCTGTCGCACAGTCGAGATATGGGTGGCCCGGCCTGACCTGTGCCTTTGTTCGGCTACAAAAGCGTAAATTCTTTGGAGGGGGTTAGGCATTAAAAAGCTCAGAATTCGCAATTTTTCGGCTAAAATCGACAAATTTGAGATCAAAAACAGTTAAAAAGTGCTGTTTTACTGGCGATTTTTGGCAAGTTTAGTGTCTGAAATTTTAACAAATCGCAAAAATTTGTTCAAAACATTAGTTGCCAGAAAATCGGAGGGGGATGGGAAAAATCGTCTGGGGGTCCCTATCCGGGGGGTCTGGCCTAAGTTGGGGGCAGACCCATGTTACATGTATGTACTAAACCTATTTTAAGTGAGCAGACCCACTCTTTATCAGTAGAAACGGCAAAAAATCAGATTTTTTATCTTAAATAAGAAGAAAGATAGGCTCAACTGACTTAGGGGACTTAGGGGTCCCTAACAAAAATTTCAATTTTATCTACCGTATCCAGTTGACTCCTGAGCCTGAGCCTAAGTAATTAATTAATATATAGTGTAGGGACCCCTAAAAGTCAGTTTTGCCGAAAGATAGCCAACTACGCTCCAGGTAAATGCTGAGACGATCATTTTCGACCACTCACCTCAGATTCAACCTTCAGCTACTTGTTTTAAGTGCGTAAAATAAATATTCCAAACATTTGTTTAGCAAATTAATAGTTTTGGTGACAGCTGTGCCAACAATCTACCCAATAAAAAAGTAAACTGGTTCAATGCGCGTAAGCAAAACAAAGGGAGAGGCATCCAGACTACAGTCAATTTCATCGAATGCAATGACCAGTTTTTAAGGGCTCAAATAAGACCTAGCCCGCTCGGCCGCATTAGACTTCCTGCTAGCGATCGACCGGAATTTCGGTTCCGGTTCCTCAAAACAACATCCAGGCCCCATTTTTATGATTTGGTATGATGCCCGATCTTGGAAGAAAACGTGGAAAATTCAAGGCCTCTTTGGTAAAACTATTAAAAAATCATCTATAAACCCCGTTTTTAGGTAAAAATGGTGCTTGAAATCACTACTTTTCATTTCAAAAAGTAAACTTTGTTGGTAGTTTTGCTGCAGACCAAAGGATGCTCAGCATTTCGCAGTAGTTTCAGATGAATATTTGAATAGGTGCGCAATTTTAATTTAGTTAGTTAGTTTATTTTAAAGCCGAAATTTCTACTAACAGTAGAGCTAAAAGTGTTGATTAATGACACTTGCCCCCAGCAAAACAGCCTGCAAGCAATCGTCTCCTGCAATTTTCGGCTTGTGTATTTTTAATTCTGGAGCGGATGAAGCATTTTTTAATTTAATTTTCAACAAACAAGTTCCGGTCGATGGCTACTTTTGAGTCGAGCTGAGTAGCCCATCTCTCTAGCTGCCTTGTGGCCTATATAGTTAGTTGATGATTGAGTTATTTACCTGAAATGAATCTTGTCAATTCCTCCAGCAGTAGGTACGCTTCGGATTTCGAAACGAGAACGATGAAAAGACTCATTGTTTTGTTTGTAGCTGATCAAAAACCGACCGTCGGTCAACGCACAATAAACAACATAAACCAATTCTGTGCCACCTCCAATACTACGCGCTTTCCTTTCATCTGCATCCACCTCGGCAATTGAAAGAAAGAAAGAAAATTTATGAACATCGTCCAGTACAAAAGTAAAGTAGATTGGATTGTGCACGCTGGCAGGCTGACGTGCGGTTGTGTGGCCGACTGCTCTTGACCTAGGCTCGGCCTGTGTATAGCGTAATGCCGTCTAACACGCGTCAAGCGAGCGCGTCTGATTGCTCTTCCGAACCTTTTCCTCCTGCTGTTTCTGCTTTGTTGGGGAAGTTAGAACTTGTTCTCGATGGCCAAAACAAACTGATCGGCCTGGTGTCAAATCTACTTCAATCTCAGTTGGAGCAGGCGAAGGAATTTCGAGAAAGTCAGCAGGAATTGGCTGAATTGCGTGTGGAGAATGCGGAGTTGCGTCAAAAACTGGCTGCCCCGACCGCTACCTTCCCGTCTGCTGCCCTGGACCCTCTGACTGTGGCACAGGACATCTGTGAAAGACAGGAAAAGCAACTGAATCTGGTTGTGTTCGGACTGCCGGAGGAGAAGAAAACTGACTCGGAGCAGAACGGTCTGGACAGAGCGATGGTTGAGCAAGCAGCAGAGAGACTCAAACTGAACTCGTGCGTCGAAGGCGTTCATCGTGATGGCGTGAGAGGACAGGACAACAAGCCGCGACTTCTGAAAGTGCGTTTTACGGACATTCACAGTAGGCACATGTTTTTGCATGGCGGTGGTTTTAAAGCATTGCAGAGTGTATCTGGTGCTGAGCGCATTTATGTTAGGAAAGACATGACGTTTCTTGAGCGTGAAAAGGCTAGACAAATGCGCGGTAACGTTGGTGCGGGTAGGAATAGGCCCAAGTACGGTCAGCCGCCAACTAAGGTGCTCTCTAAGGCTAGAACTGAATCTGTGTCCGATGGCGAAGAGTTTAGCTCGGTAAACTAGAAGGTCGCCCAGATGCACAAAAATTTGGTGTAGAGATTTTTGCGTTTAATGCACAGAGTATTGTAAACAAATTGGTCGACCTTAAAAGTTTTCTGAGCTCTAAACTCAACAGTGTAGTAATTATTTTTGAGACATGGCTAGGTGATTTACCATCGTCTGTGTTACCGTATAATGATGTTTTTTCTATTTATCGTTGTGACCGGTGCGGCAGACAAGGCGGCGGCGTATTGGTTATGGTACCAATCGACTGGCATTCATACGAACCTATCGCATCGGTTGTTTCTGACTGCTTTGAGGGCTGTTGGGTTGAAATTAGTGGGAGCGGGTCGGAAAAATTGTTGGTAGCTGCAGTGTACCGCCCTCCTGGAGGCTCTCCTGACTTGACTCCATTGCTAAATTTCTTAGATACAGGTCTTTCTAGGGGCAAGCCCACAGTAGTAGTAGGCGATTTCAATTTGCCTGGAATAAATTGGAGTGATATGACTGTATATGGAAGTGTTGACTCAAAAGAATTCCATTTCTTAGAATTTTCCCTTTCGCGTGGATTAGAACAATGTGTTCATTGTCCAACCAGGAACCAAAATATTCTTGACCTTTTCTTTTTATCCGATAAAGAGTTTTTAATTGATTTCTCTGTGTTAGAGCCATTTTCGACTAGTGATCATGAAATGATGTATGGCCACCTAAATATAAAATTGTTCAATAACACCAGAATGAAAACAACTAAAGTCAGAAACTTTTTTCGAGCTAGGTATGACAAAATTGAACAAGCACTGGAAGTGCTAAATTGGAATGAGGTTTTTTATCCTTGCACAACTCCAGAGGAAATGTGGATAGCGTTTTTATGTATTATAAACCCATTAATTGCAAAGTATGTTCCTTGGAAATCAAGTTCAAAGAAAGCTAAAATACGGTGGTCCAGAGAATGTCAACGGCTTGAAGTTAAACAAAAAGCGGCCCATAGAAAGTACCGCCTTACTGGTGCAATAGAAGATAAACAAAAATCGCGCGATTTTGCTAAAGCTTTAAGAAAAAAACGTAGGGAAGAGGAACGCGACAGTGAGCAGAGGGTTCTTGCAACAGGTAATGACAGAGCTTTTTGGCAGTTTGTTAGATCTAAGACAAAATGTCCGGCAAAAAATCCACCGATCAAAACTGATCAGGGTGAAATTATTACTGATGAAAAAGTTAAAAGTGAACTTTTTAATCAATATTTTGCATCTGTTTTTCAACCCAAAGACAAAGTGGTTTACTTCTATCCAGAATTGACACAGTCAACCTTAGAAGCTGTTGAATTCAAACCTGAATGGGTATATGCTCGTCTAATGGAACTGCCAAATAAACAATCTCCGGGTCCTGATGGACTTGGTCAGTTTTTTGTAAAAAAGCTGGCCTTCCAGCTGGCTTATCCCCTTACTAGGATTTTTCAAGAATCTTTCAGGCTGGGAACAGTGCCACGTGATTGGAAGCTGGCAAATGTAGTTCCAGTTTTTAAGAAAGGAGCAGCATCTAAGGTTGGCAATTATCGTCCAATAAGTTTGACATCAGTTCCCTGTAAAGTTATTGAATCAATAATAAAGGAGGAAATGCTAAAATTTCTTATTCAGGAAGGGTTGATTTCTGAAAATCAACATGGGTTTCTGTCTAAAAAATCTACAGTTACACAATTACTACTGTGCGTCAATGACTGGACTCAAGCTATAGATCAGGGCAAATTTGTTGAGGTTTTTTACATGGATATTGCAAAAGCTTTTGATTCTTGTGACCACAACATTTTATGTGCTAAACTTAGAGCATATGGTATTAAAGGAAATTTGCTTAGTTGGATAAAAGCTTATCTTAGTGAACGCAAACAAAAAGTGGTAATCGACAGACAAATGTCAGGACCTGTTGATGTTACCTCTGGAGTTCCGCAAGGATCATGTTTGGGGCCATTACTATTTTTAATATACATAAATGATCTACCCAAACTCTTTGATAACAGTAGTGTAAAAGTACGTATGTTTGCTGATGATTGTAAGATGTATATAAATTTTCCAAAAGAGGGATATAATTTGGACGAATTTAAGGGGTGTATTGAAAATATTTTAGATTGGTGCGAAGCTGTAAAGCTTACACTTGCCTTGCATAAGTGCAATATTTTGCACCTAGGTGGGACAAATCCTAAACATCAGTATGAAGTTAGAGGTAATCAAATTGAAAGTGTTAATGAAGTAAGGGATCTTGGTGTCCTGGTTGGACTGGACCATAACTCAAATTTGTGTTTTTCGAAACACTGTCTTAACGTTGCAAAAGAGGCTGCAGTAAAATCAAAATTGATATTTGCAGCTTTTTGTAGTAGAAATCCTGATTTTTTGCTTCAATTGTACAAAACATTCGTGCGTCCAAAATTAGAGTATGCCACCCCAGTCTGGAATCCTTTTAAAGTGAAGGATATTAGGGTTTTGGAGAGCGTCCAGAGGTCGTTTACACTGCGGCTGAACAAAAATGAAATGCAGGGTTTCTATATTCACCGACTTCGTAAATTTGACTTGGAGACTCTAGAAACGCGACGTATTATCATTGACTTACAGTACGTATACCGAATTGTGTACGGATTGAATGATATGCGTTTTGAAGACTATTTTGAATGGGCTAAAACCATGCGTACAAGAGGTCATGATAAGAAACTGTATCTACCTGTGTTAAAGAAAAACCTCAACTGTAGAAAGTTCTCATTCGCAGTCAGAACAATCCGGCTATGGAATAATTTACCTAGTGAAGTTGTCAATTCAAATTCCCTTAGTCTATTTACAAAAAGAATTAGTAGCCTGCCTATGTTTGATCTAACTTCGGCAACATAAGACCATACGTGGTCGTCTGTATGCCGCGCCCAACATTTGTATTTCGTTCTTTTCTGTGTTTGGGCGAAATAAACTTACTTACTTACTAGATACCGATCAGATTCAAAGGATGGGCTGGGCCGATCGACCGGCTTCTAATGCCCGACCCTTAGTATATGCAAGTAGATTCAAACCTGATAGTTCACTTTTAAAAGCATTTGCAGAAGAGGAATTTACCACTGAAGAAGGCAATGCGTTCCAAATACCTGTTACCCTGTTGGCAAAGAAATTTTTGGTTGTGTCGAGACGAGTATACTGTGTAAATAATTTCAATCTGTGGCCACGCGTGACAGACACGCGCGCGAATTCAAATAATTCCCCGACCGGAACATCCACCAATCCATGAAGAATTTTATACACCATAACCAAGTCCCTTTCAATCCTTCGCTCTTCAAGGGACTTCAAATTTAAAGCAGATAATCGGTCATCATACGAGAGATCCCGCATACCAGGTACACGGCGAGTGAAAGAGCGCTGGACTCGCTCGATCAGATCAATGTCCTTCAGCAAGTACGGGTTCCAGATTTCTGAGGCATATTCCAACTGTGGTCGCACAAATGTCTTGTACATTTGCAACAAGAACCCTTGGTCTCGTGACAAAAATGTTTTAAATATCAGATTTATTTTCTGGAAACATTTAGTAGCTAAATTTTGACAATGCATAGAAAACTTCAAATTATCCGTTACTATTACCCCAAGATCAGTCATAGTAGAGACGATTGGAATTCTAATATCTGAAATAGTGTACTGAATCTGATCTTCGTTGGTATGTCCTAAGTGCAGAGCTGAGCACTTTTGAATGGCAACTCCTAACTGCATACCTGATGCCCAATCATATACTCTATTCAAGTCTAACTGTAATGGGTATTGACTTTCACCCCTTTTTGTTGTAAAGTATATTTTGGCATCATCAGCATACAATTTAATCCTTGAAAATTTGAGAACTTTTTCTATATCATTTATGTATATTAAAAACAAAACTGGGCCTAAGAGACTGCCTTGAGGAACTCCAGATGTTACTACAGATTTAGTAGAACAACTATTCTCAAGCTGTACATACTGTTGGCGATCTGTTAAATAATTTATTATCCATGATAAGAGGTTTCCAGAGACACCAATGCATTTTAGCTTATTGATAAGCTTAGGATGGGATACGCTATCGAAAGCTTTAGCTATATCCAAATAAATAATATCAACTGTTTCTTTCCTGTCTACTGCTTTAGTCCATTCATTTAGGCATTCTAATAATTGTGTTACAGTTGACTTTTTACTCAAGAAACCGTGCTGAGCATCGGATATCAACTTATTTTCTTTTAAATGCTCAACTAGCTTTTCTCTAATTATAGATTCCATGACCTTACTGGATGTACATAGAAGACTAATACCTCTATAATTTTTTACCTCCGATACAAGACCTTTCTTATGAAGGGGTACAACCTTGGAAATCTTCCATTGACTGGGAAGTCCGCCAATAGCAAAAGAAAAACTAAAAACCTTTGCCAGGGAATGAAATTGAACACGAGTCATGACGATGAAAAAGAGAAAGAAAGAAAATGCAGATTTCCGTCCTACCGTATACTTTCCAAACCGGATTCAGCGTGGCTGAGTGCTGCGGACAGTCATTAAGCAGAATATTTAGTCTGTTTTAGCTGTAAACCCGATCTTCTTTGCTTTTCCCTTATGCATACAGCTGCAAATGTGTCACACATTTTTTCCACATGCTTGAACGGAAATGCTACTGCTTATCTGTGACAAAAACTGACATTTCTAGAAACTACAATTTTGAGTTAGGCGCGTAATTCCGACAAGGTTGGAAATTCCGTTTAGGAATCTATACAAACCGTAACGCAGATCCATTCCAATCGTGTCAATTACGATTAGTTAGACGCGTTTTCGCCGCGTCCGAAGACGCGCAAAGTATAATATGTTCGGGTGCATCGTGCGACGGCTGTAGTCAGAGTAAGACCTTGAAGTATAACACCTTTTTCAGGCGTTTTTTCTCATTTGTCTTCGCCTCTACTCAATGGCTTGCTCAGAATTTTGCAAAAAATTTTAGAGGGTGAGAAAATTTTGAAAAATTTGCCTTCAAAAACGCTTTTAAAAGCATTCTGAGTATTAGATTAGCAGAAGTTTTCAGTTTTTGTAGTATGAAGGAGCCTGGTTGGGCCGTTGCCCAACCAGAGCGAGAAAATTTTGAAAAATTAGTCTTGAAACACTTTTTTAAATGAACTCACCGGTCTAAAACTACCATTTGATGCCTTCTGTTTCTACCTGATACCTGTACCTGTTTCAGTCCAAAAATACCCAAAATCAGGTAGGTACAGTTCGAAAGTACCCGATCAGGTATCAGGTAGGTATGAGGTGGGTATTGCAAATCTACCTGATAATCAGGTACAGGTACAGGTATACCTGATCCACAGTACAGAATGATTGGCGGTGGCGGAAAAAAAGCGACTTCTCAAAAACTTTCTCAAGACCCCAACTTTTTTTTCTCAGCAGTTCAGGAGCCCTTCACTCTGTTCTGCATGTTCACGTTTGTCGATATTTGCTATAATACAGGGTAGAGTGCGAACTGGTATTGGGTATTGGGTATTGGGTGTATTGGGGTGTTTTCCAGGTATTGGGTATTGGGTATTGGTATTGGGGGTGAAAACCCCAATACCCAATACTAAATTGGACAATTAAAATGTAGCGAATCCTATCCTAGCTATTTTGTCAGCCTAGTACATCTGTTGTTACAAAAAACGTATTTTACAAATGAAAACGTTTTACTACGAATTTTTATACACTTCGGGGCAAAAAGAACAGTTTGGATTAGTTGTGTTGTGAAAACGCATGCACATGTAATGATTAAGTTGTGCCTAATGAACAGGAGCGCGCGGTGATCTGATCGGTCCCGCTCCGCTGCCATGAGGAAAAAAACCGCTAGTCATTTCATCAATTCAATGGGTAATGTGTCCTCAAGCTTGAGAAAGGAGATTTGAAAAAGGTCGGGCTTGAAAATATTGAAAAATGATAGAAGGAAAATATCATAACGCAATTAAGCTTGACAATTCCAACTATAACGGCAAAGAGGCCGCAGTTTTAGCTAAGTTGGGACTGCGTCTCGGTTGCGACAAACTGGCTCTTGCACCCGATTTTCTGCTGGCTCTCATGGTAATTTTGGCGGCCGCTAGTCTCATTCCCTTGTGAAATTGACTGTTGAGCCTGGCGTAGAAAATCCAATTACACGCGGCATTGATGTAGGGCAGCGCATAGATGGCATACATGGCATAGACATAGGCGTTGCCCAATCTTCGGGGCTCCACCTGGTAGTAAGTAAGCATGATAATCTGATAAAAGTTGTACAGCTGAACTGCCCAGTATGGGGTCCAGCAAAGAAAGTAAAACAAGGTGACCGAAATTGCATTTCCAGTCACTTTGCGCACATTAATGAAACTGACGCTGGCGTGTTGTCGCATCTGACGCTCCTGACTGAGTACCCGGGCCAACAGCCGCATATAAAAGACGGCTATAAGGGAGCCAGGCACCACGAAGCCCAGGAAGAAGGTGTAGCCGGAGAAAGCCAGCTGCATGCTTTGACTGAGGTTATCCACGCATTTCACTGTCTCCACAACCACCTTGATGCCTAGGAAATCCATAGACTGTGCTTGTTGCACTTGGGGACTGGCGCTGTAAACCACAGGCAAGAGACAACCGAACGAAACTGCACAGCAACCAGCCAGCCAAATGAGAGCATGCTTGAAACTGGTCTGCTCCCTTCCATGCTGACAGACAGCTCTGTAGCGCTCAAAGGCCAGCAAGGTGAGGATGAAGGTGGAGAGGAACTTTGTGGAGGACTCGAGGATCCAGAACACCTTGCACATGGCCGCTCCGAACAACCAATGGCCCAGTACCATGTCCAGAGTGGCCAGGGGTAGCGACAGTACTACCAGCGAGTCGCTAATGCACAGAGCTACCACATAAACAAACGCAGTGCCCAGCTGATGGATCAGAGACTTCTTGAGAGTGCGCACTAGTAGCAAGGCGTAAGAGAGCACGGCGGTGTTTCCATAAAAACCGAACAAAAATAGGACAGTGTAGGCGATCGCCACTGATACTACGAAAGGGTTCGAAGTCTTTGGAATTGGCATCAGAGTGACCTGCTTGTCGTTGGCCGAGCGCAACAGTTGGTCAATCAGTTTGTGACCACTAAAACGGCGCGATCCATTATAGAACATGGTGTCGTCTGTTGTGAAGAGAGAAACTAGATGAGACCGATTGCCAGAGCACCTTATTTGACAGTTGCAGGCTGTCGGAGGACTCTCTAATTGGATGCCCCGAGCCCTGTCTGATTAGGTATTTGACGCTTGAGGCCCAGTTGGGAATGAAACATGCCAAATGTGCGTCAGACTGTTTCTCCCCTTTGCAACTTTGCATTCAACAAAGTTTCGCTTGACATGACAGATGTATCTATTAAACGTTTTTAACACAGCACACACAGAAACTAGGTTTCCTTAGAATGGAATTTAGATACGCACATCAGAAAGCTGTGACCACTCGGCATCTGGGGGCAGGTATATATAGCTTCCTGCCTTTTTTGCTCCTGCACTGGATTGAATAGATGTTTCACTGCCGGTCTAATGGTTTTGTTGAAGGTCACACACATAACTGTTTATACGAAGTGAATAGGAGATATACGTAGGGTAAAGCGGCCATACGCCTATTCTGACAGCCAGCTCAATTTGTTTAATTAGCCTAAATTGGCAATAACAGCGACGAATGAGAGCCAGTGCCAGACTTGACAACTGAATTAATGCAAACCAATTCGATATTAGCCAGATATTTGAGAGCTTGTATTTGCCCAAGGTTTATGCTCGCTTGGAGACTTGAAAATTATTGAAAACTGGCGAAAACAGTTAATAAGGTATGGTAGCTTGTTACAGAGCTAAAAAATGACTTCAGCCGAAGGATCATTGGAAATAGTCGTCCCAGTCTGTAAGTAAAGGCCTGTGACGTTCAAAATTCAAAATTTTGCACCCCCACCACCCCTCCGGACGTTTTTCAATGTTTTCTGCATAGCCCCCCCTAAAAACGGCAACGCTTTTGGCTGCCACCCACCAGTGTGGTGCACTTTTTATCTAGGTAACTAGGTAACTAGGTATACCTAGTATTACCTAGTTAATATTCGGGAAAAGTACCTAGATTTACTTTACCTAGTTGCTGGTTACTCTATTTTACCTAGTTTTACTTTACCTAGTTTTAAATCCACATAACTAGGTACTTCTAGGTAGAACAAGTTTACCTAGTTTGATATTTTCAGTTTTACGTGGCTTTTCCAGTCAGCAAACCATCAAATTTCCGGCTTTTCCACAATTACAGTGGTCCAGAAATTGAATTTCTTACCTATTTGATCAGTAAAATACAAATTTTTTCTTTAAATGTGTCAAGTTTCGTAAATTTTAACTCCACTAACTTCATCATTGTTCTATTGAACCAAAAATAATATTTTGACTTGATTTCGAGCGTTTTAGGTTTACCTAGTATTACCTAGTTTTTCTAGGATTTACCTAGTATTACTTTACCTAGTTTCTTAGCTGAAAACTTCACCTAGTATTACTTTACCTAGTTTTTTAGGTGACAACTTTACCTAGTATTACTTTACCTAGTTTCAAATTTTCAGAATGCACCACACTGCCACCCACGGACTAAATTTGGTAATGCGTTCGACATTGGAAAATGTTGAATAAAATGTATATATAGAAGCTATAAAAATGAGAGTAATGAAACTTTTTGGCAGTGAACTACCATTTTGGCAGTTGGAAGCATGAACTGGCTTGAGTTTTACTTGTAATAAGCAGTCATGCCGAAGTTTAACCAACTACCCCCTCCCTGAACGTGGTACCCCGTTTTTCCGTAAATAAACATTCTGACATTTTTTGGAACTCCATATTGAAACCGAAAATCGGCTTATTCACGGAAACTTCATTTTACCGCCTTTTTGAACCAAGCTAAATGCAACCAAACTAAATGCAATCAATCAATGCTGTTTGTCAATGAATAGTGATCGTGTCATCTTGTCAATAGCGTTGTATTTTGCACTCACTGTTTCGTGTTTTGACGCAATTTGCCTTGTTTTTCGTGACATTTTTGCTTGTTTTCACTGATTTTGCATGCTATAACTGCCAATTTACGCCCTCGAAACGCACAAAATGTTGAAACCAAAAATTAGCCCGTGGGCTAAGGAAAGGTAAGCCTAAAATGGGCCCAGTAGAGCTTTTCGGAAAACCCGGTTGTTTATGGACGGGCCCAAACCGTCTATACAGAAGGTTGTCTTTCTTAGCCTGAGCACACGAATCTGCCTACTAGTGCGTGAACTGCAAGGCATAATACACACTGTATTTTATGTGTCTTTCTTCCAAAACTGTTCGGCGATTGCATTTTAAAAGGCTGGAAGTAGAGTGTGCTGAAGCGAGATTGCTTGCACTTTAGCTTGTTTTTAGCTCATTCACACACGTAGGGGTAGATGCTGTCACAGCCTAACCGAGAATCGACACGCTCAATTTGCCTAATTGGTGGAGATAGCCATAACAGAGACAAACGAGTGCTTCGCTTAATACTTGACAACCTGTTCAACTTAGCAACAGCTCTACGAGCGGTGCGCTCTCCTATAGTCAGGCTTGAAACTACGGTAGATCGGTTGAACTGTGTATGATTGTTGACTAAACTCACACTTTCACTTAAGGTAAGCGGTTTAAACGTAAGTGTCAGGAGGAGGCGTATGTAAGCTTCCCATGTGTGCATGTAACAGTTAGGGGAAGGGAAGGGAAGGGAAGGGAAGGGAAGGGAAGGGAAGGGAAGGGAAGGGAAGGGAAGGGAAAAAGGAAAAGGAAAGGGTGAAAGGGGAAGGGGAAGGGGAAGGGGAAGGGGAAGGGGAAGGGGAAGGGGAAGGGGAAGGGGAAGGGGAAGGGGAAGGGGAAGGGGAAGGGGAAGGGGAAGGGGAAGGGGAAGGGGAAGGGGAAGGGGAAGGGGAAGGGGAAGGGGAAGGGAAAGAGTGAAAGGGAAGGTTAAGGGGTTTGGCCTCAAACGACCACCTAGTACATGTATTTTTGGAGTTTTACAAATTGCAGACTTCTCAAATCCAAATGAACAACTGGTTTGCATTTTGGACACTGTCTGGTAAGGAAATATTAATCGCAACTGCGGCTCTAAATCAAGTGTTTACATAGAGTAGTTTCAGTTTTGGTGTGGACCTGGACAGATGCCTGCAGCGACCTAGCATGTCACTGCACCAAGCTGAATGGCCTCTATATAGGCTCCTCAGAAGAATCCTGTTTACTCAACAACACAGCAGGCAAACAACACTGGATGGGGGCGTTTCAGTGGTGCAAAGACATACCAAACCAAGCAGGCCTCAGCAGTTATCTAGGCAGACTGGTTCACATAGAATCAGAGCAGCTGAAACAAACAGCCAGCCAAGTTGCTGGTGGAGTGGATTTCTTCATTGGTTAGGTTCAGCTTACAATGTTTTTGTCTTGAATCTCTGTTCTTAGGCCTCCGAACTTCTGCGCCTGGTGGCGCTAGTTCTTTCGAACAGTACAGATGGATGTTAGATGAACACCGCGGGGTTCCAAGTGCACCACTAAATTTGAACGCCTCCTGGCAACTGAATACACTCTACAAGGATTGCGTGTCTTACAGTCCAAGCTCGAACACCTTCTACAACCAAATCTGTAGCACTGCACTGCATGCTGTCTGTCAACTTATCAGTAAGGCTAGGCTCACAGTTGTTGTGTGTACCTTTGTTTTGTATCAGGAAACCTAACTAAGACGGCACACCTGAGCTACTTTATTACTACTCAGTAGGTGCGAGTGAAATTTCATTTCAGAGAACACCTGTACCGGAAATTGTGCTGCTCCAAAAGACTGTTTACCAGATGAAGGAGGAAAAACAGAATGTCTATGTCCACTGGGTGCAGTGCAGGACGCTGATTGCGGTGCAAATTGTGCAGACAAACCAGATGGAGACCATGCCATTGGCCACTGTTTCCATAACTACCTCACATGCTCTGCTGGTATTGATCAGTCATTTTTGAAGGCTTCCTACTAGCCATGTCTTTCCATTGCGCAACATTTTTGTAATACTTCACTGTCAAGTAACACAAGAGTTGCTTCAGGTACTGCCACTATCAAACAGTGTCCGGACAGTCAATCGTTTGACCAGTTCTATGGTAACTGCAGCACCGATGCCCTGTCCTGCAAGTGTGCAGAGTTAAAAGGGTTCTTTGTCGGCTCAACCAAAACCTGCGTTCTGCCTAGTCCACATAAAACGCCAAACCCAAGAGATCAGTGGAAGATGAGATCCAACTGGTTCAGTGGCTTCCGACAGTGCAAAGCAGTGGCGCAGGAAGACTTTGGAATTGCTGGATTGGTTGGTCGACTGCCACACGTGCGGACAAACGACATGGCTGCTGCAGTTTTGGATCTGTCTCGCGATGCATTCATGGGTCACTCAGTTGATGTCAAATCTGATTTTGCAATCAGTTTTAGTATGTTTCAGGGATCAGAAGTAAGCTGGCCTATAATAGCACAACAAAGCTGGACCAGTACTACTGGCACCTGGACGTAGATAACGCTAATGCTGTTCTGGATGCTCAAGCAATCAACCTGACCTCAGTGGTCGCATTTGATCTGACTGATGCTGAAGAGGATTGCATAAAATTCATGAGGAACGGCAAATTTGTGGACAAAATGTGTGGAGAGATGGACTACCCTGCGCCTATCTGTGAAATCATGTGTATGCTGAAGGGTCTTCACTGAAGGAGGATTTATACTAGGCACTGCACTTGCTAAATGGCTATCGCTTTAGATTTCGGCAGATGCAGAAAGTGCCACCGCATTGATATTAGCTGTGGTGGCACTTTGCCAGTCCACCAAAGTATAAATTGAGTGGTTGACATGCGATTTACAGTAGAAATGGAAATTGCCAGTACGACCTAGGTGGCAGGAGTATAAATGCACCTTGATTTTGTATGTCAATCAAATACTGTCTTTGTGTTTAGACGACCCTTGTAATAATACAACTTGTGAAGCTCCGAAGATTTGCCTGGCCGACTCAAACTTTCAGCACCACTGCGTCTGTCCTGAAGGAGCGCCGGGTGACGACAATTGTGGAGTCGATTGTACAGGGAAAACAGATGATACCTTTGCACTGGGAGCTTGCTCTTCACATTATTATCAGTGCCAAAGCGGTGAGTCAAACAAAGGTTACACGTCTGACAGCGAAACAATCGTTTTTTTTACAAAGGAGTTTGCGTGGTCCATTTTTTAGCTCTCCGAATTCTCCTACTGAAGCATCAAGAAGCCTGGTGTATATTAACTAACCTTCTGTATTTAGCAGAACCGACCTTGAAACAATGTCCCGAAGGTGAAGTGTTCGATCCATTCCACAAGCTCTGCAGCACTACAGCGCTTCAGTGCAAATGTGTAGAACTGGGCTACCGATATGTACCATCGACCCAGTCTTGCGTGGGCCGTTCCCTAAAGTCTAGGCAAGGGTGGTTCATAGACTTCAACGACTGCATCAGTGGCGCATCCGATTACGGTATCAGTGGTCTGATTGGCCGATTGGCTCATGTCAAATCAGCTGAGACGGCGCGGGCAGTCACAGACGTAAGCTTAAAACGAGATGCCTGGTGGCCTTACAATCACTTTCGAGTTTGGATTGGTGAGTTGTATGTGATTTCTGCTATGAAACGCAGATGCTCAAATAAGTCAGTATCTTGCAGCTTTGCGCAGTAAGAAACTGAATGCCAGTTCACTGGACGATTTCGGCTGGTGGTACGACCCTCACAACAAGAATGCGGTGACAAATCTGACCGACACCTCTTTTGTTCCGACCAAATTAGCCTACAAACCTATGCACAACTGCATTTATTTCAATACCTACAACATACATGACTGGCAAAACCCAATGTGTGGTCCGGGCTTATGGCCAGCTTGTGAAGTTATTTGTGAGTGAGGCTGGTTTGTACAAAAGTTACTTTGCATTTTTAGACAACAGTTGCGATATTCTCAACCCTTGCGTTCCTCCAAAGGTTTGCTACGCTGAGACCAACTTTGAGACCAGATGCTTTTGTCCAGCTGGAGCTATAGACGATGATAACTGTGGCGTGGATTGCACTGGCAAACCAGATGGCACTTATTCTATAGGAATTTGCAGTCAACATTATTACACCTGCAATACAGGTATGTTATACAAACGCTATACAAGAAACGTTGGTATCGAAGTAATTTATTTTAAAGCACGTTGAAATGCGGCTTCCGTTATGCAATGCATTTCATTTACTGGGGGCCGATTTCCTATTAGAATTAAAATATACCTTGCACCAATGAGGGCATCACCCAGCTGATCCGATCTAGTGGGGGCTGTATGGTATCTGTAGCTGTATCCGATATAGTGGTACCAACCAGCTTTCGGTGGCCTGGGTTGGGCTTCGTGGTGACTATAAACTCTTTGCAACGAGAACTTGTCCGGCTGAGTGGATAAACGTGTGTAGGGCCCATGGCACGCGCACACTGGCTTTGCGGCCCAAACCACTACACCAACTGTGCCGGCCAATCACCCAGCATAACGGTTATCGTAGCTGAGGCTTTTGTTCTGAGAATGAATCGGAATCAATTAGACTGCTGACTAATTTATGCAGAGAGATCTAAGTTGATCGATCATTTTAGAGGTGGCTACTGTCAGTCAGTGCCCGAATGGAGAGATGTTCGACATTCTTGAAAACAGATGTAACACCTCCTCACTTCCTTGCAAGTGCATCGAGCTGAATGGAAGATATGTGATTTCTACCCAGAGCTGTACGGTTCGGTCGGCAAAGGGCGGCAATTGGCTGGCCAACTTCAAAAACTGTCAACAAGCGGCGACAGCGTTCGAGATGCAGAATGTGATTGGTCGACTGGCTCACGTGACCACTGATGAGGCTGCAGTGGCAGTTCAGGATGTGGCTCGATATCATTCGTATGGCTCCATATGTCATCACTGCGTCACCATAGGTAAAGGTTACCATAGTGTGCGCAAAGCTTGTAA
>JASANB010006007.1:0-91161 GCA_030248155.1 Sabatieria punctata | reverse complement strand
CCGACCAGACTCCCTCAACACCTGTGGCGTCCGCCGCCGGCTGCATTCATATAAACATGCCAAACCGATGAGTGATGTGTAACCAAACCCTAGTCCTTTGGCGGCGGACGTTGGGGCGACACAACAGTTTACAAATACGTTTTCTGCAGTGCAACCCTGGCTCGCATCATCGATTAACTTTGCTCAAAAGTGCAAGGCTTTGTTTACTCTTACAGAAAAGCTCAATAGATCTCATACACCTATAATGTGCGCAATATGCAAGCCTAAGCGCTGCAGGATTTTGGCCCATGTTTTCTGGTGAGTTTTTTGCTAGAGCTGGTTACACCTTGCGCCCTTGATGCTTAAAGTGCACAAGAAGCTGCAGTTAGCTATAAATTGCCATCGATTAAGACATGTGTTACGGCGGTGGTAGAACTGGCACAGTAATGACTGGAGGTGGTAAGTCAGGCCATTGTCATTACTCTTAGAGTCAAACGTTGCTAAGTACTCTCATAAAGCGCAGTGCTAAAATCTCCTTTTGTAAGTAGAAGCAAACTTCTGTAAAACTTTGTATGGGCAAAACTGGGCAAGAAAATGCATTTCTGCATTTATAAACTGCAGTTTCTTGTGCACTTTAAGCATCAAGGGCGCAAGGCATAACCAGCTCTAGCAAAAAGCTCACCAGAAAACATGGGCCAAAATCCTGCAGCGCTTAGGCTTGCATATTGCGCACGTTATAGGTGTACGAGATCTATTGAGCTTTTCTGTAAGAGTAGACAAAGCCTTGCACTTTTGAGCAAAGTTAACCGATGATGTGTCCCAGGGTTGCACTGCAGAAAACGTATTTGTAAACAATCAGATATAACATTTGAACTGAGCATCCGATTGATGCGGCGAGTGAATCAATTGAAAGAGCGGGAAATTCTGCACAATCGGGATAAATTTCAGGTTGATTAACCAGAAACTACAGGAGTAGTGACCAGCCTAGTTAGATGGTACCGGAAATTCGGTCAGATTCAGCATACACATGAAAATGTGAAAATTACTTGGGACTGAAGAACTGGACAGGCAAATGAAGCTGATATTCTGAAAGAGCATGTCCGTTTTAGTATGGGTTGCAAGTGACAGCTCTCTAGGTGCCTTCGACAAAGAGTAATTGATCTACATTTGCTTGTCATGCCTAAAAATCGTGATCAAAAGGGTCATCTTCAAAGCTGCACAGCTCCCAAACAAAGCCGAATCGGTGGGTTTGCCTGTAGGTTTTGATACATCCTTACATGGTCAACTTATGTTGAAAATCTCAGCTCTGGAGCTCATTGCCACATATGCACTTCTTTCAATTGAAAGACACGTCTATTTCGGGTCCCCCGAACTTTAATAAATCGCGTTTGAATCTGGCAGTTTTCATCGTATTCAGTTGTTCTCTATTGCGTTTGAAAGAGCGGGAAAATCTGTATAAGTGCGTCCAATTACAAGGTGCTATCTCAAAAGTTGCCAATTTGACAGCAGTTGAAAGAGCATGGAGGAGCCAAATCTGGGAGATCCGGCGCAGCACCCTTCTTCAAACCATTACTCCGGTTTGAGTGCGGCCAGAGCGAAACCAACGCGGCTGTGGGGGTTTCATAATAGGGCAATTCAAATGAGCCAATAAAAATGGGGGGTCAAAAAATTCCATCGGCCGCCCCCATAAGGGAGCTTGCCTGACTTTTTTTGGCAAGCACTCTTAAAATAATACAGCATAGATAAAAAAAATGTCCCACCACTTTTTCGGCCTTCACTCAAACGTTTCGTTCTCAGTCATTTCTTTACCGATTTGGCTCAAATTTTCAGCAAAAATTAACAACATGGTTGGCTAAATATTCTGCAAGTGTGGTGCCAAAATTCCGACTCATACTGGTTTTATGACCCGAAAACTAGGAATGAGGGTGGTCCACGCAAATTTAATTTTTTTCGGTAATACAAGGAGTACAGGCCTGAAACTTGCATTAATGATTGGTGTTGCTATTGGGCATAACATACTAAGCGGGCAGCCCTGTAGCTCAAAGGGCACTAAAATGGGGGAATTTCAAAAACATGACGAAATATGACTTTTCTTCGTAAAACCGGCAAAATGACGATTCAAAAGATTTTCAATTTTCAAAAAAACGCTGCAGGGATGGTTACTATGGTGTGGAACAGAGCTTAAACATCAGGTTCATTTATTTGTCGAACTTCCTGCTACAATCTATGTTGATTAACAACAGATTCAGTGCTTTGATTCTAGAAGGTGCAGATTTCTTAACTATGGGATTTTCACTCATGTTTTTGAAATTCCCCCATTTTAGTGCCCTTTGAGCTACAGGGCTGCCCGCTTAGTATGTTATGCCCAATAGCAACACCAATCATTCCTGCAAGTTTCAGAACTGTACTCCTTGTATTACCGAAAAAAATAAATTTGCGTGGACCACCCTCATTCCTAGTTTTCGGGTCATAAAACCAGTATGAGTCGGAATTTTGGCACCACACTTGCAGAATATTTAGCCAAGCATGTTGTTAATTTTTGCTGAAAATTTGAGCCAAATCGGTAAAGAAGTGACTGAGAACGAAACGTTTGAGTGAAGGCCGAAAAAGCGATGGGACATTTTTTTTATCTATACTGTATAAGTTTGGTGTTTTTTATTAGGTGGGCTTCTTCTTGCATATTCCCTTCTTACCTCCTGAGGACTTCTTCACGCAGTACAAACTGGTTGCTATGGCAGTATTGAGAGGGTTATTGCGCTTTACCAAAGTTAGTGCTCAGCATTTTTATTTCTGTATGTCAAATGTACAGTTGAAGTGACGAAATCGCTACTATGCATAGACCTGAAAGGTAGCATGTGTCTATGTTACTACAGGGTGTCTGAAAGACCTAAAGTAACAAAGCGAGCTACACAGAGAAACAGACCGAATAAGAAATAATATGCGCAACACAACAATTGAACATGCCTCTAGGGCGATTCACTTATCGCGCTGGGTTTCCAAGCTTGTCACTTTTTTGTTTGTGGATCGAATCGGCTGATTTTTGGATATAATGCGTGGACATACTAGATATTTTACTGCTCCAAATTTCAACAAATTTCACGCACTACATCAGTAGTTATGCACTTCAACGTGACCACGACTGTTTTCGATCGCTTTCTGCAGCCACTGGTGGTACTCAAATCAGTGTTGCCTTAAAGACGCCTTTTCCTAGTTCTGTCGCAACACACTGCCCTCTTCCATAAGCGATTTGTGCCACGTGGATGCTGGTATCGGTTGGGGGCTCGCGTTCTCTCCAGATATAACTTTCTCTGCACCATCACAGTGTGTTGGTCCAATCAAACCACGCCACACATTTTGCATGTTCCTTAATGAGAAAACCATCACAACTAGGGCCCGACCGGATACAAATTTCTACTGGATCCGAATCCGGATATGGCCATATCCGGCCGGATATGCCGGATATCATTGATCAACTTAAATTTTTTTTAGAATACAATAAACCACATATATACATTTCATTGTTCTATAACAGTTGATTCAAAACAACATCTAATAATTGTAGTTCAAACAACGCAAGTTATACTTGTTAAACAACAACATTTCTACATTTTCGGGCTTCAGAGAGGAGCGATCGCCTTCCGAAATCGAGTCAGCAGTCTTAAATGTTCGCTCACTAGCTGCCGTACCGATAGGAGCACTCAAATACTTCCTGACAAGCTGAAAAACTGTTTTTAGAACAATACAACTGCCGCAAATTTCTAACCTCTGCCTGTCTGCCAAATGTTGACTGCTTCTCTTTCCAATAGAGTAGTGGGTCTCTGTCACTCGGTACAAACGCCTTTTTCAATACTCAGAAATCAGTTTGTGCACCTAAGAGAAAGTATCCATACTTATTGTGTAGCTAAACATCAAACAACAAAACTACTTTGTCAGTTTCTTCATCAATGCCACCTGAGGCATCGATTTGGTTTGGCAAATCCAGTGAATCGGCGAAAAATCCCTGTTCGCCCTCATGGCTGCTGTGCGTTTCTCAGTAGGTGTTTCACAGTGATTTTCGGCGTTCAATATCAGTTCCAAGCGGACACGCGCCCAAGCAGCAGCTTCGTTTCAGTTGTGTACAATTCCCCCACTATTTACACTACGGTCGAATTCAATATTTATGTTCAAATACGTAAAAAATCACGTTTTCTCATCTGTGACTGATATCCGGCATATCCGGCAGGTAAAATATCCGGATCCGGATATCTGGTCGGGCCCTACGCAACTGCTAAAAGTCGGGTTGTGATGGAAACTGAATGAAGGTCAATCCACTATTGTTTAAGAACATACATGTAACAGGTCATCCGCCGATGGGGGGAGGGGGGTTGGGAGTGGTCTGGCGCCGGCCGGGGGGGGGGTCAGAGCCAAAAGTTTGGGGGAGGGGTGGGCACTAGAAAACGCTCAAAAATCGAAAAAATCGGAATTTTTTGGCTAAAAATTGCCAAAAATCGCTAATTTGGGCTGAAATACAGCTAAAAAGTGCTGTTTTGCAGGCCATTTTGGCAATTTTTGTGTGTGAAATTGTAAAAAATTGCAAAAATTTGCTCGAAAATTTGCTTGCCAGAAAAATCGGAGGGGGGTGGTCGGTGAAATCGTCTCGGGGGGGGTCCCATTCGGGGGGGTCTGGCCTAAGTCCGGTGGGGGAAGTATGTTTAAGAATGCTATCAACACCAAAACACAGGCGGCCAAAAGGCAGTGGCTAGGGTTCCGACGATATATCGATATCGAAAAGTCGACATATCGACCCCTTTTCCAATATCGATATCGATATCGCGATATTTTGCATCGATATTTTCGATATTTTTTGTGTGGAAAAGTAGCGAAAAAACAAAACTGACACCAAGTTTATTTCTCTGGAACAGTAAAAAACAGTTTTTCATGGACAACTCAGAAATCGATGGTATAGTCAAAACCTAACAGTGGCATGATAGCTCTCAGAAACATCAATTTCTTGGCATTCTCAGCTTTCAGACAGCAACGCTTAGGTTCTTAAATGTCTGCAGCAACACAAAAGAGCTGCTCCCTCCACACACTTGAAGCAGGAGGGCAGAAGCAGACATGGACTAGCATTTGGGCTAAGAGGTGGTAAATTTTCAAATCCTCAGGGGTAGCGCCGGGCTGATGGGTGGTTGAAAGGACGGTAAGCAAAACAGTCCGATTTTTTACTAAAGTCAACGTTTTTGGCTTATTTGTCATTAAAATGTCATTATTTGTCATTATTCGGCCTGAGGGGTCAACCTTTTCATTGAAGGCCGTCAAAAGAGCCACTACCTTTCTGCGATTCTCTACTTAATTGATATCAGTTGGTTGATTGCACCAGTGCTTGACTGATAAGCAGTGAGAGCAGTTTACTCTTTCAGATTTTATTGCGTAACTATAAATATCGATATCGATATCGATCGATATTGAGCTGAAAATATCGATATCGAATATCGTCGAATTTTGATATCGTCGGAACACTAGCAGTGGCTACAATCAGCGTTTTACTGAAAGGTGAGCAATTAACTGAGAGATAGAGAACAGCAAACGTAGCAGGGGAGCAAGGCTTATCAGGAGTGCCCTTAGGGCTAGGTCAGGTAGCCGGTTCCAAGCTCTAACTACAACAAAACGACCGGCAATACACTTATATACTGTACGCGCTAAATACGATGTTTATTAACTTAATCTCGCACTAGCCAATTATTTTAGCATTAAAGTTGGAACTTTCACTTTGCGGTAGAATTGCTAGTTTTCAGGCAACTCATGTTGAAACAAGCGCAGATTTGAAACATTAAAATACAAAGTATATCCACGTTATATATCCAAAAAATCAGCCGATTCGGTTCACAAACAAAATAGTTGAGCTTGCAAAACTCCACAGGATATGTGAATCACCCTGCACAGCAGAGAACAATGGTAGTCAGTTAACATTAGAAAATACAATGTAAGCAAATACGGCTTCTAGTAGATGACAATCGGTTCATCATATACAAATGAAAGCAATAGCAAACACCAGGCAATTACTTCTACATGCCTTACATTGCCTAGCCATTAACTAGGATCCCATGACATCTACATACATACATAGGGTGTATATATGTATTGTGACCTTTACTCTCTAACTTGCCTCTTGTTGCTCTTACCTATTTTGCCTGTTCCACTTTGTTGGACCGCTTCTTGATGACATCCAGATTGTCAGGCATCTGACCCTTGCACTGAACCGTGTATCGCAGCCCCATTCTGACTGGCAGCAGAGCCTTCCAGTAAATGAACAAGTTGAACATGGGATTGAATTGACTGACGATGTACAGACCAAACTAAAACAATTGTTGTTGCTTGCAGCACTCTTGTTTAGCACTGTTTGATAGTAGTGCCTTACACTGAGTTCATATCCAATCCAGTCTGCTTCGTTATCCCACCAGAGTAAGCCTCTGGGGATCACCACGAAGACGAACGTTGTCACGGTTATCATTGACAGTGTTCTTGTGATTTTTCTAGACATCTTGCTTTCGCTGTTGCTGACTGTGCCTGTTGGTTGGCGGTTCTTGAACCAGCCAATCAGAACGCCCACATAGAGGACAACACTGAGAATGGGGCCAATCATCAGAGACCAATTAGTATATGTCAGGAAACTGTCGTTCCATGCAGCATAGGTGCTACATTCCAAGTAGTCAGTGTATGAGCTGGGCCAGCTGTATGACACTATTACGCCTGCGGCTCCTACAAATTCAGCCATGATTAATCACTTATTATCAGTTTCTGTTGTGTACCGGTGAGTATGCAGTAAGCATAGAGGGATCCAGCCATGATCAGCGAATAGTCTAGATAAGTAGAGATGTGTTTTAGGGCCGCATAATATGTCAATGTCTGGCGATTTGTGGGCCCGTTGCCCCAAGTGGTAACAAAAGAGTAAATCTGAATCTGATCCAAGCATACATGGTTGTAAATGCGCGATGCCGAATAGGGATCCAGACAGCTAGACAGATGCGTTCAGTCAGCTCATTTGCTAAGCTTACATTTTCTCTGTTGCATATTGGGCAGGATTAGAGTTGTTTCTTTTCCGGAAAAAATGTCCACTGGTAATTTTCCAGTAATTTTATTGCAAATTTCTGGAAATTTTCCATCATATTTTTCCAGTGTTAAAAATGTTAGAAATACCAAATCTCGCTTTTTCTTGACTTCATTGAAAATCAGATCTTCCTCTACAACTGTAATTGACTGTTTTATCTGGAGTTCATTAGCGTTCCTTACAAAATCCGAACATCATGGCTGGGAATTGAGTTACTGTGACATCAGTAGCCAACTTGATGAAATGCATGTTTTCTGGTCAGTTAGAGCATTTAATCGATAGATATCTCTTATTCAGAACTCATTCAAGACTAAATGTTATGTCACTTACACACAATTTTTTCAGTAATTTCGAAAATTTCAGTACTTTTGGTTGAATATTTTTCTTGTTTTCCGACCCCCTAGGAATTCCTCAGAAAATTTCCTTTTTTTCCATTACATGGAAAATTTCCATGGTACATCTCTCTCTAGGCAAGATTAGGCACTCCATATGGTAAAGCATTATGTTCATAGGCCATTTCATAACTAAAACCGACCCCCTAGGAATTCCTCAGAAAATTTCCTGTTTTTCCATTACATGGAAAATTTCCATGGTACATCTCTCTCTAGGCAAGATTAGGCACTCCATATGGTAAAGCATTATGTTCATAGGCCATTTCATAACTAATGGTCCTTTTTCTTGAATGAAGTCTTTGTCAAAGAGATGCCTTCCTTCCCTACTGTAAAAGAAACTTCAGAGGCAAGTGCTTCTAGTCAAATTTATGTTTTTTTTTTTCAGAATATTTGTATCCTCTCCTCCTAGCGCTATTTTTCGAGGAAAACCTGTTGATCGGTAAGGATTGAGCCAAGAGTTGATGAAACCAACCTAGTAGTCGATCGAAGCTAATCAGGGCCAGCATCCAAACGGACAGAGGGTCATCAAATGACCAAAGAACGTTGTAGACTCTTAACAGGCACTCTCTTACTGTTGGTGTTGTCTGATTTGTCTCATCTTGAAGTAACAAAATGGAGCGATGAAAGCCGGCAGTAAACAAGGCGCATCCATTCAAGAAATCTGCCATTGCCAGCGCACCTAAACAAGTGATGGCTACAGTGACAAGCAAACAGAAGGACTTTAATCACCAATGATAATGAATTCCTTCTTTGCTCTCAGTGTTTTCTGCACAGCAATTACCAAAGCTATCAGAAAGTTCGGTACCAGCTGTAGAGTAGCGTTTACTTGGTAGAGAAGGTAGATTTTCTGCCAGAAACTCAAAGCCATGTTTCATCTGACTGAGATGTTTCTGTCTGTCTGAGCTCATTAAAATCTTGCAAGCTGTTTTGACATAATCAGTTGAAGGCTGTTATTGCTGCTGATTGCTACTCTGTTATGGTTAATGAGCATAGATAATTCTTGTGTTTGACTTTGGCGATCTTGATTAGTCATTTATTGTCGTCACTCCGAAGATAATTAAGAGCAAGAACACTGAAATACATGAAAGGCACGTGTACATACGTGTGATACATGTACATGAAAGGCACATAGCGTACCACGATTTCCACTGGTTTCTGTTTACTGTATAACAGGACTACAGTACTTCTTTGCATTGCTAGGTGGGGTTTCAAACACATCGCGATCGAACCACCTTTATCGATCTTGTCAGAGAGCATCTGAGCGCTGCCAAAATAAATTTTGACCAATCATTGGACACCTACACAGTATCTCACGATGGCTGGACATGTTCATTGGGCGTTTTCCCAGTCAGCATAAAGAATGAGGAATTTCTCCAGTTTGTGCATGACTCCGATGTTGTGCAGAAGGCAGAGCAACTTAGAACAGAAGGATGATCGACATTCTGTTTTCACATCAGAATGACTAGTTGAAGAGAAGGTTGCAGATTAAATCTGGCTGTCTGGAAGGTGGCAAGTTGTTTTTCTCGGTTGAGCGGTTTGACTACACCAAAGGCATCAAGGAAAAATTAATGGCATGGAGACGTTACTTTGAAAAGTGGGCATTGGATGGATTTGACATGACATAAGAAAATAAATGTCTGGTTAGGTACCCAGAACGTTTGGGCAAAGACGTACTGCTGCAAGTGGCTGTCACTAATCGGCGCTCGGTGGAAACCTATCGTCAGTATCAGGATGATGTCATTGCTTATGCAGAACAGATTAACAAGGACCTGAAATGCCAACAAGCGCCTAATTGGAAACCACTGATTTTCCAAACTGAAGGTTAAAACTCTGCAACTCTGGGGGTTCATACAGTAAGGCACTTAACGCTGTTTACAGTACCGACACCATATGGTGCTGCTACATTGTACCTAGGCTAGTGGCACCATAATGGTACCGGTAGGTAGGGGCATACATGGGCCGGGGGGGGGTAAGGGGGGGGTATACCCCCCCCCCGGCCGGCCATACCCCCCTCGGCCGTCCATACCACCCCCTCGGCCTTCCCCCCCCCCTCCCGGTGGGACAAAATTCCGCTTATTTATGCCAAAATAGGGTTTTTTTGGCCTTTTTTGGGGGGGGGGGGCACCCCCCCCCCCCCGAGGTCTCAACCCCCCCACCCCCCCCTCCGGATTTTTCCGGCCCATGTATGGGTAGGGGTACCATGAGGTATCATACCATAAACGGCGTTAAGTGTGCAACTGTCATATTTGAGCATGACTAGCTGATTCCTTCCAGGGCTGCCGCGCCCCATGATAGTGGCTCATTACTTGGCTATGGACATAGGCGTTGTGACTCCAAAAAAGGACGGCATGAATTTGGTTGCCAAGGAAATGCTGGTCTGCAACCCACAGGCGTCCCTTCTGCTTTCCTGTGGTGCTGGCACCGAGCAGCAGTTAATGGCCTCCCACTTCTATACTGATGAACGCAAGTGCTACCACAGACTGAAGGACGTTTTTGACACGGAGGTCTGCTTTTTTGTCTTGAATTTTGAATAGCTCAATTTCTCATTGCTATAGGAATATGCCGACATTTTTTATGAAGCCGCTATGGAGCAGCCTGAACTAGCGCAAGAAAATTCGGCCAAGATTCACGACTTCTTGATGGCCAATGATATCGAAAAGTGGAGTGCTGCCTTTCTGGACCCCTCGTGGACGCATGAAGTGATTAGGCCTACTGAGGTACTGGTTGTTTAGTTACCTAACATAGGGTTCTACATTTAACAGGTCATCCGCCGAAGGGGAGCAACTGTGAGCCCAAATTCTAGGGAGTCAAAAACGCTAAAAAATATGCCAAAAAACTTGATTTTAGCCAAAAGTCGAACTTTTTGGCTTAGCACCCCCTCAGGAATTGAAAATTGTACCCCCCCCTCAGCCGAAATGCTAGCCCATCTCTGTATACAGGGTGTACGAAAATATGTCAACAATTCAATCGTTTAGAAATGCGCATTTGCCACCAATTTCGAAAGGTTTCTATCAACTTTAAATGAAACATCCTGTGTAATCTTTCCAGCGGGTTAATTTCGTTTATTGTTAAAGTGTAATTGCACCACTTTTTTCATCATGTTCTAACAAAAAACTACGATGTAAACAAAAAGTGGACTTTCCATTGTCTTACATAGTAATAAGTGAACTGCAATTTTTGCCGGTTTATAGTCTGGTCTTGTTTGTCAGATCAAAACCTTGGACGACCTATATAACATGATGATGAAAACGCGCAACGTGCGTCGGCAGATAGTGCAGCGTGCCATAAAAGGCATTCACATTCGACCGCACTTTGGAATCTCACTCAAGAATGCCAAGGTGGACTGTTTGTTTTTGGCTGCTTTTACTGTGATCTTTGTGTTCACTTTCCATCACAACACATGTGTTTCGTTACAAGCAGAAGCTGGTGAACAAAACTGCTATCCTTTTTTATTTCCTCTGAGACTAGGTTTAGATTTGTTAAGGAATCACTGGAGAACTCATGTCAGAAGGATTCGACGCTTCTAATTCTAAAGGCGTCGAGCGAATCCGGTGCCAAGCAGGCGGCCAGACTGGATGTGAGGGACGAAATTCTGGAGCTGGAGAAAGACCTGACATTTCTGGAATTCGTACAGAACGAAGACACTGACAATATCGAACAATTTGTGGCGGTGCGTAGTTTAGTATTTGAGTAGGATGCGCGGTTTACTATTTGTGAGAGGCCTTTTAGACTCTTGGCAAGTACCACCCAGACTCGGAGGAGAAATTTCAAGATGAACTGACTGAGGCCTTCACGCTTCTGACCAAAGGGGACCATTTCCACCATTTCTTCACAGACCGCGACGGCACTCTAAAGTCCTACAGTTGCAGCTACCCGGCCAGTATTCAGCCTGCCTACAGCGGTGTCATACAGGTAGAAGCTTATAAATTATTGTCTTATAGGCTGGACCTATACTTTGTGAAATTCTACCCGCCTGTCTGCTAAAATACTGGCCCATATCGAAGGAAGGGTGCTGATGTTGAAGTGAAGTGAAGAGTTGACTGACTGACTGACTGACTGACTGACAGTGCTCTCTGTATTTTGAAGAGTGTCTTTGCCCGGCGTTGTGCCCAGATCTGCGCCATCCTCACCTCGGCGCCTCTGATGCACATTGGTGTTTTGGATGTGCAGACACTACCTGACGGTGTCTACTTCTATGGGGCTTCCTGTGGACGCGAGTGGTTCATTGATGCCACCAATAAGTTCAAGGTGCTGTTCTGTTCTGTCTGGAAGGCCAAGTTGAACCAGTTTCTTTTTTAGGACTGTTCTATCAATGAAGATGATTTGGACAAGCTAGACAAAGTATTCGAGAAAATCTCCTATCTCCTAGACCAGCCCAACTACCACCACTTCACCTGGGTGGGCTCCGGCCTGCAGAAGCATTTCGGGCACATCACCATTGCCAAGCAGGACTGCTATGGATCAGTGGACGACAAACAAAGCGCCATGTGGTTGGTTGATGCTTTTACACACTGTTGGAGAGCTTTCTGGTCTGTTTGAGGTACGACACCATTTGTCGCGTTGTCGAGCAGGTGGACCCATGCGCCATCACATTGGGCACACACGAAACTGAGACTGATATCAAGATCATGCTCAAGGTAGTCTTTGGTTAAGGTGTAATTGGAGAGTAATATGCAAATTTCAGTCCAAGATGAGCGGTCGCATCTTCAACAAAGGACACGGCATCAGACTGCTGTGTGACAGACTGGAGCTGGACCTCTCAGAAGGTCACATTCTGGTCTGCGGTGACTCAGAGACAGATCTGTGCATGTTGGAGCAGTGTCTGACCTTTAACCCCTCGGCCGTCCACACCATTTGGGTGACCTCTAGTGAGGAGTTGCGTAAAAAAGTGGTGCAGCTGTGTGAGACCTGCGGCAACTTGAACTATGCCTTCGTCAGCTGTCCAGAGGTGCTGATGGGCGCCATGGCCCAGGCGACTGTCAGAGAAATTAGGGTGCGTCCTAGGGAAGACTTGGAGAGTGAAATGTCCAGTGGATCGCCTGTGATCGACAGAATTAGCCGGTGATCGAGTTTTAAGTGTGAGGGAGGGGAGTATAGGCCTGAGCAGAGATCTAGTCATCCTTCATGCATGACCTGCTGGCTTTTTGTTTGCGCTAAAAAATTGGAGAGTGGAAATGTTTTGCTCCTTGTATACGTGCATGTTTGCCATAGAACCACCATATCGAATTGTTTGCGTTAACAGATTTTGAATTTTTTAGGTGTTCATTGTGTTGTCTTGGTTGAGGCCACTGTAATTCATGCCCCACTAGTTCGTATTGCCCTGCTTTCTGGGTAATGGATAACACCCTCATTTTTGAGAATGCCAAATTTTCACCTTCACTGAAAGTAAAAATCCGACAAAATTTTAACCGACAGTGCTAGAAAGCTGACCTATTTAGGGTTTTAAATGTATGAATAGGTTGGTTAACTTGCAAAATTTGGGAAAATCCGCTGAAGGGTTCGTGAGATATTTGTGTTCAAATCTGACGTCTAAAAATTCAAGTCAGTTCATTTCGGAAGCACATAACTCCAGGCTACAGTCTGTAGCCTACAGAAGGCTAGCAGGCTAGTACTTGGTCAAAACAAACTGTAAACGCATAATAATAATCGTGGCAAAAATCTTTTGATTGGGTTGAAAATTGACCGAATGACGACCATTTGAATTTAGTCGGAAAACTCGAAAAAAGGCCGGCCAGGCGGTTTAACCGACTTTAGGTCGTTTTCATTCAGTCCTGATAGCACAGTTGTGCAGGCACCAAAAATTTATATACTTCAGTTTTTCGTTTGCGCCCGAGTATGAAAGCACTGCGCAATAAAAGCTACGTATAGTATAATCGTTTCGAAGTCAACTCTGAGAATGCCATATTCGTAAGCAAAAAAGCTTTTGAGAAGAAGCTTTTTTGTGCTGGAAGTGAAGCTTGTGCTGTGCATTTTAGATGGTGATTTCGAGAGGTACAGTGTAATAACGAATGACCAGTTTATGTATGTGATAGATATGGCTGTCTGTGTATTTGTTCAATTTCGAACTTTTATTAGCACTGTGTCTATGTATAGATTCCATGTCTATTTTGTTAGTGAACTACAGGGTGTCTCAAAAAAAATGATCACATTTCTTTTTACTGCCATTTCCGCAAATTTTGACCAAATAGGCTGAAATTTGGAGCATAGGTGCCAAAATTCGGGGAATTTTATGTGTCAAAGTTTGGTGCACTAGGCTTGACTCATTCCCGAGAAATTTAAAAATAAGTGAAATTCGGTAATTTCAATAGTGAAAGCCGGTCACGAAAAATGTAAACATTTTCTTTTCCTGTATCTTTTCTAATTTTTGTCGGAATTGGATGAAATTTGGAGTGTAAACGCAGAAGTTCAGGGTAATTCGTGTGTAAAAAGTTGACGCATGAATTCTAACACTATCGTTAGAGTTTAGGCGATAATGTAATGTAACGTTTTTTCGGTGACCGGCTTTCGCTATTGAAATTACCAAATTTCACTTTTTTTGAAATTTCTCGAGAATTAGTCAAGCCTACTGCACCAAACTTTAACACATAAAATTCTCCGAATTTTGGCACCTAAAATCCAAATTTCAGCCTATTTGGTCAAAATTTACGGAAATGGAAGTGAAAAGAAATGTGATCATTTTTTCGGTGACCGGCTTTCACTATTGATTTAACAAATTTCACTTTTTTTGAAATTTCTCGGGAATGAGTCAAGCCTAGTGCACCAAACTTTAACACATAAAATTCCCCGAATTTTGGCACCTACAGTCCAAATTTCAGCCTATTTGGTCAATATTTGCGGAAATGGCAGTAAAAAGAAATGTGATCATTTTTTTTGAGACACCCTGTATATCTACTGAATTTCGACTGAAAACTAGAACGTATTTTTAAATGATAGGAAACTGGCTATGCATGCATTACTTTTGATCTTTTGTACGTAACTTTTAATGGTACTACGGTCAGGATAGCGGTACCATGTACAAACAGGAGTTTCTAATTGTGTACTACAGCAGGGTTGTATATTTTTCCGAAAAAAACCTCGGCCTGTTTTTTTCCAGTTTTTTTCCTAAATCGCGGAAAAAACTCCAGCTCAAGTTCTAAGTATCCTAGTCTGGTTTCATGATTCCTAACGCTTTCTAGCGCCTTCCTGAGTCTTTTCAGAACAGAAATACACGTCTTACATAGATATAAATCACGAAACAGGCATGAAACAGTCCCTGACGGGCTCAATCAATACACTCCATATGCAAATTTTCTTACAGCAGTTTGCACTTTTGTTTCAGATTGCCAAATTTGGTCTTTTCTTTTGTTTTTCTAACAGTTTTGGGATAGTTTGGCCTATTATACATCGCAAAAGTCCATTTTTTAACTGAAAAATGACATAAATTAGCTCTTTTTAGCTCGAGTTTTTTCCGCGATTTATGTTTTTTTCCGACCCTTAGGAAAAAACCGGTTTTTTTCCGAAAAAAAAACGAAAAAAAAAACACCGGAAAAAAACACACCTCACAACCCTGTACTACAGTAACTCCATTACCTGTCTTTTAAAGCGTGTACTGAAATCTTGCAGGGTTCGTGCGGCTTTTGGATAGCAAAATTCCCTGACCTTTCCATGATCAAAGTCAAAATTCCCAGACTCAACCAGGGTGAGGAAACAGCAACCAATGTGAAAAAATTTGAAAAATTGACTTTGTAAAACGCATTTAAACGGTATTCAGAGGGTAAATTTCCGGTTTAAGTAGTACATAGTAATATAAAATCAGAAGACCGATTTTCAAAAGGGTGTTGTGTAAAGTTCTGACAGGACCATTTGTCGCCGAGATGTTTCTGCTGCTATCAAATTTTTACTGACCAGACACCAAGTTCCCTGACTTTGCAGGTCCCACAGGAACCCTGTCTTAACTAGATCTACAAAATTACCGAGCTTACGTTTCCGAATGTAGCAGTTTCGTAGTTTGTATATTGCATAAAACGGTGTTCAAATAGACTTTTAATTGATCACACATTATTTTCTGTTTTGCCATTGAATCGCCGACAAATAGGTTTATTAAAATGATAGGGATCAGACCAAGAGAACGGCATTAATGCAGCCATCGTTTTCGGGGTTGTTGGTGACCTGAGCGTACTTGCCCCAGACCACTTTGCCTCCTTGCGTGACCAGACCGAGTTCCGAAATATTAACCTCAATAATAGTTGCCTTGGTGATAATGCCTAGATTGGTGTAGGTTCCTGAGGTGGGGTTCTTCTTCACCCCTATTATCGGCAAATAGAAGGTGGTCTGTAGTTCGGGGTGGGTCACGTGAGCCTTCTTGAAACGCAGACCCTGAAACTTTCTTGGTTCTACAGTGAATAAGGTCAGGACCGACGTGGGATCGCCAAAAAATTTTAAAAGCTCCAAACCGATTGGAAATGCGTTTTTAGCAAGTTTTTCTCAGTAAGTAGGCTAAAAATCGCTTTTTTGAGCTGCCAAATAGCGTTTTAGAGCTAAAAACAAAAAAAACATAAAAAGAACTTCGAAAAACACCGATTGCTCTTAAATATCAGCAGCGGAAACGCCAAATTCGGTTTCCTAAGCTGTTCAAGCGAATTTCAGGCTAAAAATTAGTGATTTCTGAGTCAGTTTGTTAGTACTGGAGACGCGACTGTGAGGGGGGTTTGGCCTTTCGAGCTAGGGGGTATTCCCAAACCCGCCTAGTACATGTATGAATAAGGGGGCTCCAGACAGGGGATCCAAAATTTCAACAACACTTAGAAAAGCCTTACAATACTATTTAATTAATAATAAGGCTACAAACATACATGGGCCGGGGGGGTATACCCCTCCCCCTCGGTCGGCCATACCCCCCCTCGGCCGGCCATACCCCCCTCCCCTCCCCCCTCCCGGAGGGAGGAAATTTTCGCTTATTTAAGGCAAAATAGGCGTTTTTTTTGCCTTTTTTCGGGGTGGGGACCCCCCCGAGGTCTCAACCCCCCACCCCCCCTCCGGATTTTTCCGGCCCATGTATGACAAAGCGAAATTTTGAGCAGCCAAATGAATGACAAAACGATTCTTACCTCTTAAAACACTTTTAGGTCGAGGGTGGGTTATGTGGTCTCGTCAGCTAGTAAAGGTAAACTGAAAAGGGCTTACCATGGGCCGTATAAATCTCTCATATTTAGGCGGCTTGCGAGTGAATCCTTCGCCGACAAAACAGACCTTAGTCACCATACGCTTCCAAGCCTTCCCTGTAACAGAAGAAAAAATAGAAAAACCGCCAAACCGTACTTCCTTAAGACTGACTTCTGCTTTTTCCGGTTTTGACCACGCGGAACGCCTCTGCCTCGCTCACCGCCTTTACCTTTGGCAGTGGAACTTCCCATTTGCCCTGCAAAATTCATATCATTGGCATAATTATGTAATAGGTCCGGCCCGGTTGAGGGGGTGTAGGAGCTACAAAATTTCAGAAAGCTCAGAACGCCTGGAAATGCGTTCTAGCACGTTTTTTCTCAGTAAAGAAGCTAAAATCGTTAGTTTAAGCTACCAAATAGCGTTTTAGAGAAAAAAAACAAACAAAAATGACAAAAACGGCGCAAAGAGAGCGCCCGGTGTGTTGACGGCAAGATGCTGTCAGCTCCCGACGGCCGCTGGTGCCCCGTATGCCAGAGGGCTTCCAGCACAGTTGGTTTCTCAGACAGCTTCTGATCTTCTTCTCCAACGCGGCATGCTTTGGTGCTTAGGCAGCTCCAGTCGGTTCCCATTTACCTACTCGCTGTCACCAGCTTTCGGTGGCCTGGGTTGGACTTTTCGTCGACCACCAACTCTTTGCGGCAACCGCGCCGAGAGGATGAGCGCACGAAGTCGCCATAGATGGGCCGGAAAAAATGGAGGGAGGTATGGCATTTCGGCCGGGGTGCGGAGCATAAAAAAACACTTTCCCAAAAAAGGTCGCTGGAATTTCGGAGGAGGTATGGTCGACTGAGGGGGGGCATGAGATCAAGTAGGTCTCCCAAAAAAGGTCGCCAAAATTTCAAAGGGGGGTCTGGCCCATACATGTAACAGGTCATCCGCCGAAGGGGGAGGGGGGTCTGACGCCGGCCGGGAGGGTCTGAGCCCAAATTTTTGGGAGGGGGGTTGGGCACTAAAAACGCTCAAAAATCGCAATTTTTGGGCTAAAAATTGCTAATTTGGACTGAAATACACTTAAAAAGTGCTGTTTTGCAAGCGATTTTGGGAATTTTTGTGTCTGAAATTGCAGAAAATTGCTCAAAAAATTACTGCCAGCAAAATCGGAGGGGGTCAGGAAAATCGTCTCGGGGGGGCAGACTCCCCTGTTACATGTATGGTCTGGTCTGCCGGCGAGGGGGTATGAACGAACGAGGGGGGATTCCCCCGGCATTTGTATATGGACGTCGCGCACAGTGGCTATGCCCTAAACCATACATGTAACAGCTCCGGGCCGACCTGGGGGGAGGGGGGTAGGGGGGGGGGTTTCCTCAGGTGGGGGGTCGAGGGGGGGTTTCGCCCAGGTGGGGGGTCCCAAATTTCAAAAAGCTCCAAAACGCCTAGAAATGCGTTTTTAGCACGTTTTTTTTCAGTAAGGACGCTAAAAATCGCTATTTTAAGCTGCCAAATAGCGTTTTAAAGCTAAAAACAAGCAAAAAATGACAAAAAGAGCTTCCAAAAACACCGATTTTTCTAAAATATCAGCAGTGGAAACGCCAAATTCGGTTTCCAAAGGCTTTTCAAGTGAATTTTAGGCTAAAAATTAGTGATTTCTGACCCAGTTTGTTAATACTGGAGCCACTACCACCACTTGTATTTTTTGGTCGGGGGAGGGGTCCCTTAACCTGTCTCGGGGGGGGGGGGGTGAGGGGGGTTTGGCCTTTCCAGCAGGGGGGTAACCCCCCCAAACCCCCCTAGTACATGTATGCCCTAAACCACTACACCAACTGTGCCGGCGATTGGGGTGTTAGTTATAAAGTTTCAAGTTACAGCTTACAGCTTTCTCTTTCCGTTTCTGTTTTATCATATTGGAGAGCACTTTGCCACGTGTCTGCTGTTCTCTGTCCAACAGATAGGCAGGTACAGCGCCGTCGGGTGCGTCCTGTTTACTGCTGCCACTCTGTTCCTTCTCTTCGTGCATTTTGAGTCTATAAATTCAGTCCAAATCTGGCCTAGTAAAGGTATATTCTAAGAGAAAAGAGCGCACAATTTCCGCATCTGAACCTTCTCGGCATAGCGCTCCTTGTTGTAGAGTTTGGCTTTCAGACCCCGCAACTTTTTGGCCTTCTGAGAACGGTCGTGCGCCAGTCGGCCTTGACGCTTACGTCTGAACGGAAATTTGCATATTACGGTATACAAGTTCTTTTTCTAACTCACAGTCGCTCGTCATGGTCCAGTCGACGGCCGTGCCTTTTGCGATGTAATTCTATGTGCTCGTTCTGAGGCTAAAAACCATCACCTGTAGTGTGGGTTTGTACATCCTATTATATACAAACGGACCACTGATACAATATTCAATATACGTACATACAATAACAATACAAACAGTTTTGATATACAATTGGTTTGTATAATCTTACAGTTACAAATTTGGTAAATCTAGCGTATTTCGGCTATTTTCTTACTGTAACTCATATAGTAACAGGTGTGAGGGCAGCGGGTTTTTCGTCAGGTGGGCGTTGGAGGAGGGTTTGCCCTGAGGAGAATCAAAATTCAAAATTTCAAAAAGCTCAAAACAAAAAAATCGCTATTTTAAGCTGTCAAATAGCGTTTCCCGGATGAAGGTGCCTTCCGTGGGGAGTGCTGCCACTCTCCCGCCTCAACGTGGCGTCCGGGTGGCAACGGGACACCGCCAAGGCAGACATGACGGTGAGAGAGCCCCTGGCCCAGCTTAGGGCCGGGGGATCTTGTTCTCGGCGAAAAGGGCACCAATCCATATATGGCCCCTTGTCTCCGGACCCTCAGCAATGAGGTTTCTAGGTCATCTATTTCGGTGGTGCCGTCCTAGACGGGTTTGCCACCGATCCTGATGCCTGGAATGAGGCTGCCTTCTTCCCTGACATCAATTCTCTGGCGTGTCCAGTGATGCGATGTCTGGAGTCGACTACCGGATTCTTTCTGTCTCCTTGTACCTACCTGCTCTGCGTCTGTCCGTCTCTCTATTTCTCAGCCAACTGTCTTTCTCTCCAGTTCTATTTCTCCTTACCCTGGTAATTTTTCCATTCCTGCTCTGTTCTATGTGTTCTTTTCCTTCTTGCTGTGTCCTCTGTTTTCATTTTCTTCTCCCTAACCCTAATTTGATTTCCTCTCTGGTTTCTAGCTCTTCGCTTCCACCCTGTATTAATCACTCCATTGGTATGCTTCGCGCCACCACTTCCTTTTCCTTCTCTCTCCGCCTTATAATTTTCCGAAACTTTTTTTACTTAGACACCCTCTTGCCCTCTTGCCCATGCGCTGCCACAAGCCTCACTGCTACTCCGTCTGTTTGCTACACCTGTGTCTGGCCGCTGGCCCAACGTGTCAGTCAAGTGGTATCACTTCCCTCCACTCACACCCATCTGTTGCTATGCTCCACACATATTTCACCAACGGCGTCCCTTCTCTGGCCCACCAGCGGCCAAGCCGTCAACAACTCCCGACGGTCTCACTTGTTTATAACTGACACCACTCGCTATTGACGACTCTACCTGGCCGAACGCCTCTAGAGACGCCTTGCCATGTGCAACCTACTAGGATACACTCCACCACACAAACAAGGGGCCATTTCCTTGGCCTCCCCTCTCTCTCCACTCTACTGGCCACCCAGCTTTTGCTAATGGAAGAACTCAAGCTTATTTCCTGGAATGCCAGAAGCCTCACGGAAAAGATGGTTGAGTTCGGCTACTTCCTCAGTTGGCGGTTTCTTCTCTCCTGTCTCTGTCTTTGTCTCTCCTCTTTCTCCTAGTGTTTCTCACTCTTATGTCATGTGTGTGTCGTCCTCTTACTTTCTCAGATTCCTACAGTCAACTCCACTGCCAAATTGGTCTCATTGAATTGAATTGAATGTTTAATACACGTCCAACAGAATAACAAGCAACTCAGATCAAGGGGAGGGCGTGGCCGTTTGTCCGACGAGTGCCCTTCACCGCAACCATGACATGCCCAACGGCGATTCATGACCAACGGCGTGGGGGAATACATCAATCAAAAAATAGCGTTTTACTCCAAATCCCACTAGTACATGTATGCTGTAACCGACTTGGATTCTGCACATAGTCTTGATAAGTAGAGTAGACGTAAGTGAAGTGTGTTAAGGGCCGCATGTTATGTCAATCTCTGGCGATTTGTGGGCCCGTTGCCCAAGTGGTAACAAAAGAGTAAACGGCTTCTTACCATGATTTCCTTTCTGTTACTGCCGTGGCCAGCAACCAAAGACGAACGAGCTCCTCCTCTCTGCCTGTTTCTGGACAAAAAAGACCTGATTTTGTTTAACTAAAGAAAAAGAAAAGAAAATACAACCGTTGCGTTTTCGTCTCCGTACGCAACCGTTTTTAAAATTTACGGACGGCCACATTTTTCGGTTTATTCAATAATGAAGGTCAGCGGGACCGATTGGCCGGCTACATACCTACTATACTTAACCACTCAGCACTAACATATCAATAAGCAAGAATCAAAGTACAACAGTAACAGAAATACAGTATAGATAAAAAAATGTCCCATCGCTTTTCCGGCCTTCACTCAAACGTTTCGTTCTCAGTCACTTCTTTACCGATTTGGCTCAAATTTTCAGCAAAAATTAACAACATGGTTGGCTAAATATTCTGCAAGTTTAGTGCCAAAATTCCGACTCATACTGGTTTTATGACCCGAAAACTAGGAATGAGGGTGGTCCACACAAATTTATTTTTTTTCGGTAATACAAGGAGTACAGTCCTGAAACTTGCAGGAATGATTGGTGTTGCTACTGGGCATAACATACTAAGCGGGCAGCCCTGTAGCTCAAAGGGCACTAAAATGGGGGAATTTCAAAAACATGAGTGAAAATCCCATAGTTAAGAAATCTGCACCTTCTAGAATCAAAGCACTGAATCTGTTGTTAATCAACATAGATTGTAGCAGGAAGTTCGACAAATAAATGAACCTGATGTTAAAGCTCTGTTCCACACCATAGTAACCATCCCTGCAGCGTTTTTTGAAAATTGAAAATCTTTAGAATCGTCATTTTGCCGGTTTTACGAAGAAAAGTCATATTTCGTCATGTTTTTGAAATTCCCCCATTTTAGTGCCCTTTGAGCTACAGGGCTGCCCGCTTAGTATGTTATGCCCAATAGCAACACCAATCATTCCTACAAGTTTCAGGACTGTACTCCTTGTATTCCCGAAAAAAAATAAATTTGCGTGAACCACCCCCATTCCTAGTTTTCGGGTCATAAAACCAGTATGAGTCGGAATTTTGGTATCACACTTGCAGAATATTTAGCCAACCATGTTGTTAATTTTTGCTGAAAATTTGAGCCAAATCGGTAAAGAAGTGACTGAGAACGAAACGTTTGAGTGAAGGCCGAAAAAGCGATGGGACATTTTTTTTATCTATACTGTATTAACAAATGGAGGCTTTTGTCTTATGTAGCTCTCCGAAGTGTGAGCGTGTGATAGTCAATCGTTATTTTCGCAATTCAGATCGTAACTCGAATGCTTGCTTTGTCTGCCAGGGAGGGAGGGATGGGACCGCTGAAGACAGACTGCCGCTTGGCCATTAGAATGGGTCGTTTCCTAGTCAAGATCGTCCGTTTATGGCAATGTCCTTCAATTCAACAATCACTTTCACTCCAGCTCTCTGTCCGCTGACAGTTCGAATGTTGGCAACGTGGGCAAAATCTAATCAAACCAGATGATTGACATCTGCAGATTCGATTGTGCTTCTTTGGCTTAATCATTCTATTTTTAGAAAGATACTAAATGTTCAGCATTGGAATTCCATTAAACATTGAATTGCGTATTAATATTGCGTATGTCTCTTTCCAGAAATATTTATTCGACATGGCGATTTTTTGACAGAAAAAAGCATTTGACAGGCTTCCGGTTACTCCTTTTGCAAAGCATTACTATAACTGTTTGTTCAATTTGCAAAAATTTGCAGTATTATAGAATTTCTGACGTTTGGTAACCTGGCTACAAATTGACTACATATTTTTAACCTGAATTTGACAACCACAAACTAAGACTAGAAATTATTTTCTGTTAAATTTCTTACTACTAACTAAGACCATAAATTGAAATTCTTGGAGGAAATAGGTCAATCTGTGTATTCCACATAGCAGAATGTGCACCGAACGAAAGGTCAGACAAACACGACAAGCGTTAGTGTTCCTTTTCTCCATCTCACTGTGTCGTCCGACAAAGAAGCATAGGACGAACAGCGGTCTTAGTCAGCTCAGCAGAGCGGCAGCGTACAACACCCCTCCTGTCTCTGGGCCTGCGCCACTGTCAGATTTAACCTGTTTTCCTACTAAGTTTAAGTCTAAGTCAAAGATTGACCCTAAGCCTAAGACTAAGCTTGTAACAGGTCAGTGGGAAATGGGCTTACTCCCCGTTTTATAGACCATCATATCATGCATGTAGTCGGTCGTTTCCCCTCCAGTCAACTTGACATAACTGACGACGAACGTGACGAACAGATTGTACAACAGAAAAATTTTGGAGATAAAATTGCGAAGATGAACCGCACATTATCAGTTTGGTTGTCTAGAGGGCTAACAATTGAAGGACGCATTAATGTAGCGCGCACCTTGGGTCTATCACAGCTTATCTACCCAATGACTGTGCTAAAATGTTCTGATAGGGAGAAGAAACAAATTGAAAAATGCTTATACAGATTCATTTGGAGAGATGGAAAGCCGAAAGTAAAGATGAAAACATTGATTCAAGATTACCACTTGGGAGGACTGAAGGCTCCAAGCGTAGTAATAAGCAACGATTCCATCAAGCTTAAATGGGTTGCTAGATTAGCAAAGAGTTCTCCGTGCAAATGGGCTGCGATTGGCTTGCGAAAACTCAATCAATATGGAGGAATCTTAACACTTCTAGAAAGTCGTTTTAATTGGAACGAAGTGAAAAGCAAAATAAACTCCTTTTATAGTGAACTCCTGAAAGTGTATGTAGAATACTGGGATAATGTTATGTTTAAGAGACCTGCTTATGAGCCACTGCTGGCTAGAAGCATTTTCAACAATAAGGATGTGAAGTTAGGACAACCTAAGCGTATGTACTTTAACCCTAATCTGAAAGAAAACGGAATCACTCAAGTAAGACACTTGTTAGGAGATCAGGGTTTATTTATGGATTACCAGGAAGTGATGGTGAAGCATCCAGCCTTGGCTATAGACAGGAAGCAGTGGAAAAAGTTGTGGACCGCATTGCCCCGTACATGGCGAAACGAAATTTCAGATAACTGGAATGGGTTGCTTCAAGCTTATCAGGCATACAATCCTGCAGTTAAGGATGCAACTAAGCTAAGTATTCCACTGTATAAAATATACAAGCTAGCCAAGATGTATGAAAGTCCTACAGCACAAAAACGATGGATGGATAAATATTGGGTTACAGAGGATTTATTTGAAAAAGCCTGTCTACGGGCACACCGTTTGTCACCTGATGTTAAATTGCGGAATTTTCAATACCGTGTGTTGCATAGGATAGTTCCAACGAAGCAGTATTTATTCTATAGAAGAATAGTAGACGATATGAATTGTAAACAGTGCCATTTGCAGAAAACTGATACAGTGGAGCACATGCTCTATTATTGCGTGGTAGCTAAAAAAGCATGGAGAATGTTAGAATCACTTATTCTTGAAATTGAACACCAGGAGGTAACATTTGATCTAATCTCAGCACTATTTGGACAAATTCATGACCTGTTTGTAAATGCAACAGTTTTGAATCTGTTAGGCATTTATACGAAAGGGTTTATATACAGTTTAGCTCGACGGGAAGTTAAAGATTTTTCCGACATGACCTTTAGGCATTTTATAAAGGCAAGCTTGAAAACTGCACATTTGGCCAGCATAATGTTGAAGAAGGAAGATGCCTTTACCGCAATTTGGGACAAATACTTGCGTTTCTTTCTGATTCAGCATTGAGTAGGGAAACATAACACCGTTCTCTTAAAAGTTTCAAGTATCGAGATAAACTGCTCTATACAACATTTTGTGCAACAAGGATCCGAGCCCAGCTGCTGTGTGTGTACTAACCCATATGTGTTTCACTAACCCATTTTAGAAATAAAAAACTTTGTTCGTAAAAACTTGACATAACTCGATTAGTTAACGACACGAAAATGTATAAACACAATACATCAGGTACGATAGCAAGTTGGAGGTATCAGTAAAACGCGCTCCGGTATCACAATAAATCTGTTAAGGCCGATTTACTACTTCTGTTTTCGATACCACAAGGGAGTTTTAGCACTTTCGAATTCACTCTGTGCCATATGGCACACCTTGTCCCACGAACACAAAGTTTGTATTCATCATTAAATTTTTGCGTTCGCCTGTTTTAGCCCAACCACCACTGAACACAACACGAACACAAAAATCGACGATTCGAACACCCAACGAGCACAAGAAGTGGGCGGGGCGAACACATGACGAACACAAGACGAACACCCTCCGAACACAGCCCCGAACAACACCCCCCCTAAAACCTCACTGAACAGAACACACCCAAAAAAACCCGAACATCTACCCGAACACGCTCTGAACAAACCCGAATACCAGCCCCGACCGAACACACACCAGAACACACACCCCGAACACCTCCCCAACACACTGACGTTTATTAAAAAGCGGTTACGCAAAACGGATACTGTATTGGTCCTGATTCAGAATGGCATCAGACTTCCGATTGTTTGGCAAGTTATAGTAGAATTCTGGTATGGTAGACATCACTGCTTTAGAGTGATTAGCGCATTGGTCTAGATCCGAGGTTTTCTTTCCAAACGTAAGATCGGACGGTCACAAATTTACTGAACATTTCATCTGAATCTCTTCATCGCATTCCTCAACGGTCGGATGGAACACATTAGACAGGGTGGGAGGCAATCGATAATTATAGCGCATCCTCCAACAACACAAATAATATCTCAGCAAAAATCGGTACTTATTACTAAAACTACAATAGACCAGTATATTAATGGAGGCATTGACCACCACCAGCAAATTAGCCACCACAACCATTCTCTGATAGAAACTCCGAACACTAGGAAAGGACGGCAGAAAGTTCTCAATTATATTCACTACAAAGGTCAGCGAATTACAAGCCAAAAATACTACCACCACCCCTACTAGCATAATAGAGGTGCTGACCTCCTTAGCAAGCTCCCGTTTCTTATTCGGGTCTTCCTGTAAAGTCACCATAGCCTCATGCAGTCTGGTAGTACGCCTAACCGCTAAAATAACCTTAGAATTGGTTACAATCAGTAAGGCAAAGGGTGCACAAAACATGACAATCGTATAAACCCAACCGAAAAACAACGCCATATAAATCTGGTCCCTTCTAAGCGGTGTCATCCCGAGCACTGGCATGGTTAGGTTGATGTTAAAGTTCCAGCACTCTATAACCACTCTGACTTCGAAAAATCGGCCGACATTGAAACAAAAGGCAAACAACAGCACCATTAAAATAGCCAGCAGTACGTTGGACCGTTTGAGGAAAAGGTGCGCTTTGAAGGGAAAACAGACTCCAATGAACCGATGCAGGGACATGAGTACAGTTAAATAGACAGAAGCTGTTTGGGACATTAGCCCCAGGGCGTAAACCAAAGGTGTAGTGTGATAGGAAAGTTGGGCGAGTCGAAACCAACCAAGCGCCTGGCCGAAGTTCGGCGCGCAAAACATGAAAAAGCTGGTAACCAAGATCAACGCGTCCGAAAGTGACAGACAGATGAGGTACCAGTTGATCGGTGTGGATAGCATGGCGCGATGTGAGAAAATGAGAACGCTGAGGAGATTGGACCAAAAACCGAATAAGATAATCGGAAGAGAAATCCAGCCATAGATCAATTCAGAAAACCGGTCGTACATTTCGTAGTAGCTGCTGTTCAGGCAGTCCTCTTCACTCAGATTTAGTGACATATTTCTGAAATAAAGACACTGGATTTTAAAAGAGCCGGTAATATTTCTAACGGTACCAGAAAAACTCAATAGCCAATACTAACTCAATTGAATTGAGACTGACATAATCCTGAGAAAATAAGCATTATCCCGATGATTTGTTTTGTTGTTGTACTCATTAGAAAACAATTATGTTGACTGTGTCAATCTCAGTGCATGAAATTTTAACACATAAAATATTCCATGGTTTTGCAGAGTTCTTCCAAATTTGACCAACATATGCAGAATTGACAGGAAAGTTTCCATTTTTAACGCTATTTTTCTATAGGCATTGAACTAATCAAATTTCACATATTATTGAATTGTTCAGGATAGGATAAAACTTGGCCTACGAAATCCCTAACACACAAACTTAACCCTATTTGGCCACCTATGTTTCAAATTCAGCCAATTTGGTCAAAAATTGCGAAAATGGCAGCAAAAAGAAATGACGTTGTCATTTTTGGGACAACCCGTGTGTACATTCTGTTTCATTTGATATTTGACAAAAGATGGCATTTCATTATTTCGGATAGAAGAACGGTAGGCTATTAATTACTGGTGTGGAACACCGGCCACTATTAGAAATTATCGCATAAATTCTGCTAACTTTAGTTGACTGGCGCAAAAAAGGGCCTCCTCCTAAATCCGATGGATAAAACTTTTATTAATTTTCTAGATCCTCAATCAGTATTGCATATTGGGACAGAAAAAGCCAGTACCCAATACCTATAAGTCTACCCAATACTCGTTATCAGTTAACACTCGAGATTGTATGCTCTATATTACTCCTGCGTACTACTAGAAACAGCGCGTCTAAACAAACCAAGGCACCTACTGTATGTAGGTGCGTTGGGCGGCAAAAACTAGATTGAAATACGTATGGTCATTAGTGCGTCGAGGCAAGGAGAGTTTTTAGAATTGTAATTAACGCCCCGGCAGATCACAGGCCACCCAACGTTCGTACACGCAGATACAAACACATAGCAGCGTTTAATTGGCGACTCCAAATTGCCTCGCCAACGCCAGAGAGATTGTTGAGTGTCAGGAAGGCAGTTAGTTAGTTGGTTGAGAGAGCTAGACTAGACCGAATACCTAATGAAAATATGGCACTATGCTGCTAGCTGGCTGGGTCTCTCGACTAATAGGGCAAATGGCTGCTCAATTAGGACAGCAAAAAACGCGCGCCTTCTGCATACCAAGTGCACTTAACCTACCAATTGCACATTATATAACTAGCAGCTATTCTAAAAAGGGTAGAGTATGGACTTGTTTTGTTTTTTCTATATTTTTGTCGACCAGTATCCTTTGAGAAATGTCTGTCTCAAGACTAGGAGAAACAGAATATTGAATGGAGAATATAGCCGACCTGCTGTTTGAGAAAGAAACTGATTGTTGAACTTGGTAGCACTGTAAAACATTTTTAAAGCATTAAAACATCAGCAAACAACAACAAAACAACATGTACAGCAAAACACGATGATAAGTACAGCCACAGCGTATGTAGCTGACCAAGTAAGAATTTCGTAAGGGACCGTGCAAAAGTTACGTAATGCATACATGTAACAGGTCATCCGCCGATGGGGGGAGGGGGGGTTGGGGGGGTCTGGCGCCGGCCGGGGGCCAAAAATTTGGGGGAGGGGGGTGGGCACTAAAAAACGCTCAAAAATCGAGAAAAATCGCAATTTTTGGCCTAAAAATCGCCAAAAATCGCTAATTCAGGCTGAAATACAGCTAAAAAGTGCTGTTTTGCAGGCGATTTTGGCAATTTTTGTGTGTGAAAGTGTGAAAAATTGCAAAAATTTGCTCGAAAATTTACTTGCCAGAAAAATCGGAGGGGGGGTCGGTGAAATCGTCTCGGGGGGGGGGGGTCCCCATCCGGGGGGTCTGGCCTAAGTCGGGTGGGGGGCCGGCCCCCCCCAGACCCCCCTGTTACATGTATGACGTAATGGTATTTTTGCCCGTTTTCGGACCCCTCCCCCCTTAATCGCCGTAATAATTTCCTACCCCCTCTTCCAACTACGTAATAATTGGCTACCCCCGAAATTTCAATTTTTATATGGTGTCGGTCAGACATGGGCTAGCATTCCGGCTGAGGGGGTAGAATTTTCAGTTTTTGATGGGGTTTAGGAGTGTCAGATGGGCGCCGAGAGGTGGTAAGCCGATTTTTGGCTAAAATGAAGGTTTTTTTGGCATATTTTTCATTAAAATAAGTTAAAACAAGCAATTCTGAGCTCAGTTAGGGACGGCGTCAAAATGGGCTAGGTGGATCTGGTGCCAGATCTTGCATTTGCCCCCAGATCTGGCCCAAGATCTGTGCCCAGAATTGTGGCAATGATGGGCCCAGATCTGGGGTAGAATAGAACCCCAAATCTGGCTTCGCCGGCCGAACTTTTTAGCCGGCGCTCTTCGTCGGCGCCCTTATAAAAAGTGCATTCGTAATTAGGGCTGGGGCGGGGCAGAGCTTTATCACCTTGAGTATCATCATGATCAAATATGATCATCCACCCTCCTTGGCCGAAATTTCGCAGGTAAAAACCGGCCAAGCCCGGCCAAGCGCGGACAACTTCGATCTTCGCGCGGACAACTTCGATCTTCACGCGGACAACTTCGATCTTCACGCGGACAACTTCGATCTTCGCGCGGACAACTTCGATCTTCACGCGGACAACTTCGATCTTCACGCGGACAACTTCGATCTTCACGCGGACAACTTCGATTTTTATGTGGACAACTTTGTTTGGTTGGCCCCTGATTTGTCCGCACGGCCAATTTTGTCCCCCTGACTTGGCCGCAGGGCCAACTTTGTGCCCCTGACTTGGCCGCACGGCCAACTTTGTTCCCCTGACTTGGCCGCACGGCCAACTTTGTTCCCCTGACTTGGCCGCAGGGCCAACTTTGTGCCCCTGACTTGGCCGCACGGCCAACTTTGTGCCCCTGACTTGGCCGCACGGCCAACTTTGTTCCCCTGACTTGGCCGCACGGCCAACTTTGTGCCCCTGACTTGGCCGCACGGCCAACTTTGCCCCCTTACTTGGCCGGACAGCCAACTTAGTCCCCCCAGTTTGGCCAGACAGCCAACTTTGTCCCCCTGACTTGGCGGGATGGCCAACTTTGTCCCCCCAGTTTGGCCGGACATCCAACTTTGCCCCATAGCTTGGCCGGACAACCTACTTTGTCCTCCTGACTTGGCCGGAACGCCGACTTTGTCCGCTGACTTGGCCGGACAGCCAACTTTGCCTCCTTACCTTGCTGGACTGCCAACTTTGTTCCCCTAGCTTGGCTGGACAGCCAATTTTGTCCACCTAGCTTGGCCAGACAGCCAACTTTGTCCCCCCCACAGTTTGGCCGGACAGCCAACTTTGCCCCCCCCCAGTTTGGTCGGCCAGCCAGTTTTGTCCCCCTACAGTAGCTTGGCCGGACAGCCAACTTTGTCCTCTGACTTGGCAGGGCAACGAACTTTGTTCAACTACAATAGCTTGGCCGGTCAGCCAATTTTGTCCCCTACAGTAGCTTGGCTGGACGGCCAACTTTGTCCCCCTACATGGTAGCTTGGCCGCACAGCCAATTTGTCCCCCTACAGTAGCTTGGCCGTACAGCGAATTTTGTCCCCCAATTTTGCCAACGCCTAGTAGTGTCAAGGTCAAATCCTTTTAGCTAGAAATTGGTAAACCAAATTCTAAATTCTAGGCTTGACCGCAGACAGAAGCCAAGGCCTAGCAGGGTCAAATCCTTCTAGCTAGATATTGGTAAGCCACATTTTAAATTCTAGCCTTGACCGCAGACAGAGGCCAAGGCCTAGCAGGGTCAAGGTCAAATCCTTTTAGCTAGAAATTGGTAAGCCAAATTCTAAATTCTAGCCTTGACCGCAGACAGAGGCCAAGGCCTAGTAAGGTCAAGGTCAAATCCTTTTAGCTAGAAATTGGTAAGCCAAATTCTAGATTCTAGCCTTGACTGCAGACAGAGGCCAAGGCCTAGCAGGGTCAAATCCTTTTAGCTAGAAATTGGTAAGCCAAATTCTAAATTCTAGCCTTGACCGCAGACAGAGACCAAGGCCTAGCAGGGTCAAGGTCAAATCCTTTTAGCTAAAAATTGGTAAGCCAAATTCTAGATTCTAGCCTTGACCGCAGACGGAGGCCAAGGCCTAGCAGGGTAAAATCCTTTTAGCTAGAAATTTGTAAGCCAAATTCTAAATTCTAGCCTTGACCGCAGACAGAGGCCAAGGCCTAGCAGGGTCAAATCCTTTTAGCTAGAAATTTGTAAGCCAAATTCTAAATTCTAGCCTTGACCGCAGACAGAAGCCAAGGCCTAGCAGGGTCAAATCCTTTTAGCTAGAAATTGGTAAGCCAAATTCTAAATTCTAGCCTTGACCGCAGACAGAGGCCAAGGCCTAGCAGGGTCAAAACCTTTTAGCTAGAAATTGGTAAGCCAAATTCTAAATTCTAGCCTTGACCGCAGACAGAGGCCAAGGCCTAGCAGGGTCAAGGTCAAATCCTTTTAGCTAGAAATTGGTAAGCCAAATTCTAAATTCTAGCCTTGACCGCAGACAGAGGCCAAGGCCTAGTAAGGTCAAGGTCAAATCCTTTTAGCTAGAAATTGGTAAGCCAAATTCTAAATTCTAGCCTTGACCGCAGACAGAGGCCAAGGCCTAGCAGGGTCAAATCCTTTTAGCTAGAAATTGGTAAGCCAAATTCTAAATTCTAGCCTTGACCGCAGACAGAGGCCAAGGCCTAGCAGGGTCAAGGTCAAATCCTTTTAGCTAGAAATTGGTAAGCCAAATTCTAGATTCTAGCCTTGATCGCAGACAGAGGCCAAGGCCTAGCAGGGTCAAATCCTTTTAGCTAGAAATTTGTAAGCCAAATTCTAAATTCTAGCCTTGATCGCAGACAGAGGCCAAGGCCTAGCAGGGTCAAATCCTTTTAGCTAGAAATTTGTAAGCCAAATTCTAAATTCTAGCCTTGATCGCAGACAGAGGCCAAGGCCTAGCAGGGTCAAATCCTTTTAGCTAGAAATTTGTAAGCCAAATTCTAAATTCTAGCCTTGACCGCAGACAGAGGCCAAGGCCTAGCAGGGTCAAATCCTTTTAGCTAGAAATTGGTAAGCCAAATTCTAAATTCTAGCCTTGACCGCAGACAGAGGCCAAGGCCTAGCAGGGTCAAGGTCAAATCCTTTTAGCTAAAAATTGGTAAGCCAAATTCTAGATTCTAGCCTTGACTGCAGACAGAGGCCAAGGCCTAGCAGGGTCAAATCCTTTTAGCTAGAAATTTGTAAGCCAAATTCTAAATTCTAGCCTTGACCGCAGACAGAGGCCAAGGCCTAGCAGGGTCAAGGTCAACTCCTTTTAGCTAGAAATTGGTAAGCCAAATTCTAGATTCTAGCCTTGACTGCAGACAGAGGCCAAGGCCTAGCAGGGTCAAATCCTTTTAGCTAGAAATTTGTAAGCCAAATTCTAAATTCTAGCCTTGACCGCAGACAGAGGCCAAGGCCTAGCAGGGTCAAGGTCAACTCCTTTTAGCTAGAAATTGGTAAGCCAAATTCTAGATTCTAGCCTTGACTGCAGACAGAGGCCAAGGCCTAGCAGGGTCAAATCCTTTTAGCTAGAAATTGGTAAGCCAAATTCTAAATTCTAGCCTTGACCGCAGACAGAGGCCAAGGCCTAGCAGGGTCAAATCCTTTTAGCTAGAAATTGGTAAGCCAAATTCTAAATTCTAGCCTTGACCGCAGACAGAGACCAAGGCCTAGCAGGGTCAAGGTCAAATCCTTTTAGCTAAAAATTGGTAAGCCAAATTCTAGATTCTAGCCTTGACCGCAGACGGAGGCCAAGGCCTAGCAGGGTAAAATCCTTTTAGCTAGAAATTTGTAAGCCAAATTCTAAATTCTAGCCTTGACCGCAGACAGAGGCCAAGGCCTAGCAGGGTCAAATCCTTCTAGCTAGAAATTTGTAAGCCAAATTCTAAATTCTAGCCTTGACCGCAGACAGAAGCCAAGGCCTAGCAGGGTCAAATCCTTTTAGCTAGAAATTGGTAAGCCAAATTCTAAATTCTAGCCTTGACCGCAGACAGAGGCCAAGGCCTAGCAGGGTCAAAACCTTTTAGCTAGAAATTGGTAAGCCAAATTCTAAATTCTAGCCTTGACCGCAAACAGAGGCCAAGGCCTAGCAGGGTCAACGTCAACTCCTTTTAGCTAGAAATTGGTAAGCCAAATTCTAAATTCTAGCCTTGACCGCAGACAGAGGCCAAGGCCTAGCAGGGTCAAGGTCAAATCCTTTTAGCTAAAAATTGGTAAGCCAAATTCTAGATTCTAGCCTTGACTGCAGACAGAGGCCAAGGCCTAGCAGGGTCAAATCCTTTTAGCTAGAAATTGGTAAGCCAAATTCTAAATTCTAGCCTTGACCGCAGACAGAGGCCAAGGCCTAGCAGGGTCAAGGTCAAATCCTTTTAGCTAAAAATTGGTAAGCCAAATTCTAGATTCTAGCCTTGACTGCAGACAGAGGCCAAGGCCTAGCAGGGTCAAATCCTTTTAGCTAGAAATTGGTAAGCCAAATTCTAAATTCTAGCCTTGACCGCAGACAGAGGCCAAGGCCTAGCAGGGTCTGCGTCCAATCGGAGGGTGTCTGCAGTCAATCAGAGGATGTCTGCGACCAATCAGATGGTGTTAGCGGCCAAGCAGGGGTGTCCGCAGCCAACCAGAGGGTGTTTGTGGTCAATCTGGGGGTGTTTGCGGCCAGACAGGGTGTGTCGGCGGCCAATCTGGGGGTGTTTGCGGCCAGGCAGGGGTGTTTGCGGCCAGGCAGGGGGTGTCAGCGGCCAATCTGGGGGTGTTTGCGGCCAGGCAGGGGGTGTCAGCGGCCAATCTGGGGGTGTTTGCGGCCAAGCAGGGGTGTCCGCGGCCAGGCAGGGGGTGTCGGCGGCCAATCAAGGGGTGTTTGCGGCCAAGCAGGGGCGTCCGCGGCCAGGCAGGGGGTGTCGGCGGCCAATCAAGGGGTGTTTGCGGCCAAGCAGGGGTGTCCGCGGCCAATCAGGGGGTGTTTGCGGCCAAGAATTCAGGCTTTGCGGCCAAGCCGTTGGCCGTTCGAGGCCAAGCTTTGGCCGTTTGAGGCCAAGCTTTGGTCGTTTGAGGCCAAGCTTTGGCCGTTTGAGGCCAAGCTTTGGCCGTTTGAGGCCAAGCTTTGGCCGTTTGAGGCCAAGCTTTGGCCGTTTGAGGCCAAGCTTTGGCCGTTTGGGGCCAAGCTTTGGCCGTTTGAGGCCAAGCTTTGGCCGTTTGAGGCCAAGCTTTGGCCGTTTGAGGCCAAGCTTTGACCGTTTGGGGCCAAGCTTTGACCGTTTGAGGCCAAGCTTTGGCCGTTTGAGGCCAAGCTTTGACCGTTTGGGGCCAAGCATTGGCCGTTGGCGGCCAAGCAAAAAACGCTCTTGGCCGAAATTTTCTTCCCAAAAACCGGCCAAGCGGTCAATCGCTCAGAGTGATACTCAAGGTGATATGGACAACACCAGCGCTTAGGTACCCTTACACATTATTATTAAGCTACGCGCCGATTTTATTGCCCTGAATCGTGAACTGGAAAAAGCCTTTTGATTCGAATTATTCGGTCAACGGCCACACCTCCAAGCGAAACCTTGTTTTTATTGTCGCAACTGTGACTCAAAACGCTGCGGCAGAAATGAGTGCCAAATTCCATTACAAGTTTTACTCTGGCGCTGACAACTGAGAGTCAAGATCGTGTTTTCTAGCATCGTTTTGCAAGGCTGGAACTCGGGCACAAATAAGCCGTTTGTACATGTAGTAGGCGGACGGATACGGGCACAGTGAGGGTGAAAATTTAATCGTCTGACGGTGCTGAGACTGCAGCCCGGAAAATCCGAAATTTCCCGGCTAATACTCGCTTTTACATCACTGGCACGAGCACCAACACTGTAGCCAAATTCTTTATTACGATGATGAGCGGCCTTAAAACCAGTCGAATCGATGGTCCGCTTTGCAGCCACAACCATTCCAGGAAATCTCTCATGTAAACGGATTCGACCGCGGCAGGGGATCGACTGAGAACTCTTTTCTGGAGTTTGGACTAGGGAATCAGAAGGGGTGTTTGGGGGTAAGACCAGACGATGTAAAAAGCCAGTCTGCATCAGGAGAAGAAGTAGACTCCGGGGCACTAGTTTGCAGTGTAGATTTTTGGTGGGTTTGTCCAGTAGGAACAAACAATCAATCGTCTGACATTTTGGCGCTACGTTTTACTACAAGGACATATAACGCGGCGTTGCGAAGGAACGAAGGAAGTGAAGGTGAAGCGCCAGCGCCAGCGCCAGCGCCTGCATAACAACTACAGTACATACATAAAAACGAGCGGCGCCCTCATTACTAATTCAGTTGTTAGGAGCTGCCCGTCAGCCCTAAAAAAGTTCGGCCGGCGAAGCCAGATCGGGGGTTCTACCCTAGATCTGGGCTCATCGCTACCACAGATCTGGGCACAGATCTTGGGCCAGATCTGGGGGCAAATACAAGATCTGGCACCAGATCCACCTAGCCCATTTTGACGCCGTCCCTTACACCTACGTAATTCAGGCATATTTTTATCATAATTTTCTATACAAAATTCTCCCAAAAAATTCCTGAGGGGGGTTGAGCTTGGGGGATTAGGTTAGAGCCTGAGAGGGGCAACCCCCCTTGCCCATGTCTGGTGTCGGTACCACAAACGGCGTTAGTGCCTGACTGGATTACACCATTAAAAAAAAAGATGAATCTTTATCTGAAAAACGACCAAAAATGACTATTTTTGGCTAGAACTTTTCCGCAAAATATTTTTTTCCTGGATGAAGGGGCTGGAGGAGTTTCTGTAAGGATTTCCAAAATTTCAAAAACTCCAAAACGCCTGTAAACATTGGAGCCGCTACTAGCACATTTATTCTTGGGGCGGTCAGGGAGCCTCTATTTTCTTCTGGGGGTGTTGTGGCCTTTTTCCAAACTCCCAAACCACCTTCGCCTATCACCTAGTTAGTACTGTAGGTCTTACGTTTTAGTTAAATAGAACTGAAAGAAGAAAAGAATTTCAAGCACAGTAGGGCCAAGGGCCAAAAAACCTGTCCACCCTGTTTTTCGAACCTTACTTTACCTTTCGAAAACATGTTTGATTGAAAAATTGATAAAGAATTTGGCTGGAATTTACCAAAAACTAGTAAAATAGTAGTAGTATAATTATCATTTTACTATTGACGGTCTTTGTTTTAAGTTTGTTTTTACTATACTATTGGCTCTTTTTAGTATTATTTTACTACTATAATAGTAAAATACCACTAGTATTACTAATTTTTGTGTTACTATACTATAGTAAAACAGTAGTACCCAGTGATTTTTTAATTAATTCTGAAAATTTGAGCCAAATCGATAAGAAATGACCTAGAACGAATCGCCTGAGCAAACTTCGAAAAAGTGGGTGCACATTTTTTGGCCCATGCCGTATTTTGGCAGTGTAAAGTAGACAAAGAAGTACTGTTACTGTACGCAGTTTGGTCGGAACTAGACTAGAGTGAGGTTGAGGTCGGCTTATAGCCAGACAGACAGCCAGCCAGGCATGCCCGGAGGTAGCAATTTTCAACTCGGAAAAGTAAATAGCAGCCCACATAAAGCTATTTTATTGTGGATAGAGGCCGTTCAGGAGGTTAATTGGCCCTCTCTAGAGCACCGGCGGAAAATTGTTGTCCGCCACCAATCGGCCGGCCAACATTTTGTGAAGGTGGCAAAAAATAAATTGCAAGCTGTAGCCACTAGATGGCGCGACGGCGCATTAATCTTTTCCGCTAGGTAGCATGAGGTAATTTGCACCTGTTCGGCCCGGGATCTTCACATACATACGTATCAGTTGCTTAGTTACTTTACTTCCCTGATTATAGTATCGATTAGGGTGCAAATACTTGCTGAGCGGGGCAAAAATCGTATTTTCAGTGTACAAAAACCTGGAGTTTGCTTACAGCTTTAATTTAAGCGGACCGATCTTTTAGCTTGCGGCCTCATCTGAAAGAGCGCGCCTTACTCGATCGATTGACTGGTCGGCGGTCAAAAACTAACTACCGAACCGAGTCGGGTCGGGAACTGTAACAGTCTAAAGTTAGCTAGTTCAACAGACTGCAATTGCCATCTGTTTTTCAGATTTTATAATGCTTTTATCATGGCTTTAACCCAGGGATGTGAGTGTTTTTCCCTAAGGGTAGGAAAAACATATATCGCGGAAAAAACTCAAGCTTAAAATGGCTAATTTATGTCATTTTTGGTTAAAAAATAGACTTTTGCAATGTATAATAGGCCAAACTGACTCAAAACTGTTCGAAAAACAACAGAAAATACCAAATTTGGCATGATAAAGCAAAAAGGCAAACTGCTGCAAGAAAATTTGCATATAGCGTTTATTGATGAAGCCTGTCAGGCACTGTTTCATGCTTGTTTCGTGATTTATATCTATGTAACACGTATATTTCTGATCTGAAAAGACTGAGGAAGGCGCTAGAAAGCATTAGGAATCATGGAACCAGGTTAGGATCCCGAGAACTTGAGTACTGTTTCCCAGCAAGTTAATAACAAATAGCAAGTTAATTTATTTTTGGGCGAAATCGGGTAGCAAATAGCAAATTCCTAGCAAGTTAATTTTTGCAAAGCGCCACCTAGCAAATAAATAGCTAGTTTATTTCGGATTGAGGGAGCGAGAAATTTGCTAGGAATTTGCTAGCAATTTACTAGGAATTTACTAGCCTCACAGACATATTCATCCATTATCCATATCTTTCCCCGCTTGGCCTGGTACCTGATGTGATGAGCTGCAGGCAGGGTACTGTATATATGTACCCAAAGTTGGTTAAGCTATGCATATACGTAGCTAAAGTAGGGCTAATAGCCAAGTATGGACGAAAGTCAGTCTTTAGGCTGACAGTAGATTAGGCAAATAGAAAACTACCGAATGTGTTCATGTTAGGGATAAACTTAGGGTTGCTGCTGCTTTCCTGCTGTTGCTTGTTCAGCTTGTTGAAACTGAGATACAATGTATAGTTTTGATTTTAAACGGTACCGGGGTTTTCGACTTATACGACAAATAGGAAAATGCCCAAAAGGGTCACTTTTGACGCCCTTTTGAAAACCAGATCTTATAATAACTATGGTGGTCTTATAATCGGAAAATCTCCCTGGCATCATTTGGTTGAGCGAAAAATTTGTAGCAAATTCTAGCAAATTGATAGCAAATAGATAGCAAATTCCTAGCAAATAGCAAGTTAATAGCAAATTAAATTTCAAATTGCAGTGTCTAGCAAGTAAATAGCTAGTAAATAAAATTCCTGACGGTTACAAGCAAGTTAATAGCAAGTTAATTAGAAAATAAATTAACTGGGAAACAGTAAACTTGAGCTGGAGTTTTTTCCGCGATTTTGGAAAAAAACGAAAAAAAACTTGAAAAAAAAAACAGGCGGAGGTTTTTTCGGAAAAATATCCATCCCTGATTTAACCTCAAAATTTGATTGCAAAGTGTGTGCTAAGTTCAGTGGCGCACCCAGAATTTTGCAAAGGGGGTGTAAAATTTCGAAGTTGCCTGGTTGGGCCGCTGCCCAACAAGGCCGAGAAAATGTCGCAAAATTAGCCTTCAAAAACGTGTTTAAAATGCATTCTGAGCTTAAAGCTGAGCCAAGCCAATGGTACACTGAAGGCTCGTTGACCTTTCTACAAACTAAGCGTACGTACACTCCGATCCCAATATGGTGCATTTTGGAAATTTGAAACTAGGTAAAGTAATACTAGGTAAAGTTGTTACCTAAAAAACTAGGTAAAGTAATATTAGGTAAATTTGTCAGCCAGTAAACTACTTCGGACTTGTTCCCAAAATCCTATTTGGGATTTGAAAAAGGTCCCTCCACGGAAGCCGGCACAGTTGGTGTGGTGGTTTAGGCCGCAAAGTCACTGTGCGCGTGGTCGTGCGTTCATCCACTCGGCGGGGCAAGTTTCTTTCCGCAATGAGTTGGCCGTCCACACAAAGCCCAAATCCAGGTAACCGAAAGCTGGTGACAGCGAGTAGGTAAATAGGAATCGACTGGAGCTGCCTAAAAGCACCTAAAGCTACAATAGCAGCCACACGTGTTGGGACATACGGGAATGGGCACAGCTAACACTGAGGCCCGCCTAAACTGACACCGAGCATGTGTTTAGGCTAGTAGCGAAGGCAGCAAAGGAAGGGCAGAATGTGCGTGTGTGTGATGGGCCCGCAGTGTGGTCTAACGCAGGGGTTGCGCTCTACGGCCCCACCCGGACAATAAAGCCATCCATCCAATACAGGTAAAGCCTATAAAAACTACATAGGTAATACAAACAACGTAAACCTAAAATCGCTTAAAATGGAGTAAAAACATGATTTTTCATATTCAAGAGAACAATGATGAAGTTAATTTAGTAAAAATTCAGATAATCGGTCACATTTCAAGTAAATTTTTTTATTTTTATGATAATATAAGTCAGAAATTCATTGTCTGGGCTACTGTAATTTTAGGAAAGCAAGAAATTTGCAGCTTTTCTAGCTGAAAAATAAAGGTAAAACTGAAAATATCAGACTAGAGGTCAGCGTGTTCTTTTGCATTTTTAGGTTCGCTATATTCGTCGTTTAATTTTTTCTCCAAAAAAGCAATGGAGGGAAATAGGGCGGCTATTGTTAATTTCACGAAGACCGGCTCCGAGCGTGTTTTATACGGTAGCTCATGTTCTGTTAATTTCAAATGGATTTGGATTCAATCAACTCTCTTTTCAGAGATTACAAGCCTAACGTAAGTAGAATACGCTTTACTTTATAAAAAAAGCTTTGAAAACAGAAGAAATTACAGTGTGCTAAACTTGCTCACTTTAGACATTTTAGACATTTATAAGGGCTCAGTGGTTAATTTTTACCGGTCGAATCGATCCAATTTTATAAGGTCTAGTATCTTGGGCACAAGCCCTCCAGTACCTGAAATACCGGCTCCACTCTAGTATTGGTGTGCAGCTGAGGCATGCGAAAAGAGCAGAGCGAGGAATTTTGTGGCACTCCACTACTCTGGTGTTAGCGATTGGAGTGGAGATAAGTGGCGTCTAAGTAAGAGGGATTTATTCTTTAGTAGCGACAGTTAATTTGACTCGGTCTGTTGGGTCCGGGCAGACAGGCAGTCCGGGGTTTAAGGCCAACTTAATTCCGACATTTTGTCAAATCGGCAGGCAAGTAATCGGATTTGGCCCTATTTGGAAGCTGCAAGAATCTCGACGCAAATCGATTTCTCCGTCGCGTCGTTTAGAGGAAATCTCGCAGCGGCAAAAAAAACCTGCTATACATAGCAAACAGGTGCGAAGCTGTTTTCGGTAGCAACGAAGGAAGCAGGCCAGACAGACAGGGAGACAGAGAGACAGGCAGTCTGGAAAGGAAGCAATCAAAGGTCCCATTTGTAATCGTTAATGTGGACACCGGAAAAAATTCTAACCGGCCTAGATAGTAGACGGATTTGATGGATGCCGGCTAAAAACGTTTCTATACCACTTATCTCTCTCTCTCTCTCTCTATTCTATACCAATGCTGTCAGTAGCAATGCTACAACGCAAACCTATGTTGTTAATTAAAAGTACTGTGGGATAGATATATGCATATGTTTAAGATATAAAATTACTGAAAAACCCTAGTTTAGTGATTTGAATGCAGTTGTTGAGCTCTGTTTAGGGTTTCGAATCAACCTAAAAACCCTCTCTAAGCTTTCTAACCAGTGCTATAACCCTGTTTATGGTTTGAAAGTAACCTGAAAACCCTAATCAGGGTTTCTAAGTAAACCTAAAAACCTAAATCTTAAAAGTTTTACCTAATATTTGTTAGCGTTTCAAGGCAAAACCTGTAAGTACGGGATGGACACAGCTTGCACCTTTTTGATCATTTAACTGTAGAAGTAAGTTGAGTTTGAGTAGCGTTTTGCCTTACATTAGTGTATTCGATCAAAAAGCCAGATTATGAGCATAAGCAGGGGTAGAATTTTGAAATCCTCCTGAGGGGACTGAAGGGTAGTGTCGGTTGAGAGGTAGGTAGTAAGTCGAGAAGTCTGATTAATTTTTTGTTTACTAACATCGAGGTTTTCTCGCTTATTTTCGTTAAGATAGGTTGAAACAAGCTATCCTGAGCTCTTTTAGACCTAATTTAATCAAACAAGCACTAAGTTTAGAGCCGTATAGCAGAAACAAAGTAGCTAATTAAGCGATGCCGAAGTCCCAAGGGGGGTGGGACGGTTAAAGCGTCTCCAGATTCATTAGATGCGATCAATTTTCTCTGTGACTGCGTAATTGCTAATTCATTAACTGAAACGTAACAGTACCTGGTACAATAACTTCTAGGACAGTTCTAGGGATGAGACCGAAGTTCGGTTCGGTATTACGAAGGGAAAATTAAAGATTTTTAGCTAATATGATAGATTTTATCAGTTAAAATTGGGTCAAATTCTAAATATTGAATTTTTTTAGATTATTCATGCAAAAATTGCAATCAATGTCAACCAAATCCTCTTATATGTGCGCTTTTATGAGAAATTTGACAGAAATTATAATTTTTTGAAAAAAATTTTACTTGATTTATTTCACCTGGCTTCCGTTTTGCATTTCCTAATTAATTAATAAAACCAGCATTTTGTGACTGATCATTAGATCTCCATACTGTACACTAGCAGGCCTTAAACCTACAGTACAATGGAAGCATTTCTCTTAGCCAAACTTATTTGTAGAAACGATTTTCACTCCAGTAAAACAAAAACAATAATTTCAAAAAATTCCCAAAAACTGTAAATCCCATTGCTCTTGATGAATTTTCTAGCCTCTGACCTTGCAAATGACTAAATCCATGGCCTTGTCAATGGGAAATTCAGTGTCGTGACTTTGTAAACAATTTCAGCAAATACCGAATAAATACCGGTATTTTTCCAAATACCTACCCAACCCATACCGAACCGATTCCTGAAAATCCCATACCCAAACAACAGTACACCTACATAGGCCACTGAAAGCTGGTCACAACGAGTAGGTAATGGCAACTGACTGGCTCTGCCATTGCATCAAACCCGCTTCACAAAGCCTATCGCGTTGGAGAAGAAGATCAATGACGTCAGAAACTGTCTGAGAGACCAACTATGCCTGGGGCCCTCTCACACACCGGGCGCAGCTGCGGCCGTCTGGAGCTGACAGCATTGTGACGTCAACACGCCGGGCGCTCTCTAAGTGACCGGCACCCAGCAGCATGTCTAGGAGTGGCTGGGCAGTGAAAGAAGGGCGATCGTCCTAGATCACCAATTACGGGGGTTACAAAACGGACCACGAGTCTGATCGTAGGCCGTTAAGCCCCGCACATCTACTCTTAGCAATAGGGCAGTGGCCAAAGAAGCTGACTCGGTGTCTCCACAGAGCAGACTAGTTTCACGCGGCAGTTTGCGAAACCCTGAAAGCTGCTGCTTTGTGACCTTATTGACTACTGCCGTTGCAAGCGCTAAGTGAAGATGACTCGATCATCTTGTGAAATTTGTCAGTGACTTTTGTTAATTGAAAGATCACAACAAGGATCAGTTTTCAGATTGAATCCTCTGGTCTGATGAGGCTCAGTTGAAGCTGACTGTTTGGAACATTTTGAAAACCACTGATTTCACGTTTTCTTGAACAAACGCGATGTCCGTTAATGGATATTGTCCAAACCTGACAGGCATCTGGGTAACGCTTAGCACTATATATCTGTTAGATTTGATTGAATTCCATTCACATAGTCGCGCGCCGCAAGCGATCAAACGAGGAACACTTAGTCTGGGACACTGTGTAGATTTGGTTCAGGAATAAGTTTTACTCACCAGGGCCAGTACTAATTAGCGTTTTTAAGCGACCTCAAATAAGACCAGTACTTGAAATGCAACCACTGCGCATAAACGAACACAAATATTAAGGCGAACAACATAACATTGAAGACCACTTTGTAGGTGTGCTTACAGACAAAAATACAAGCCACAATACAACAGACGGCAATTCCCATTCTCAGCAATAGACAGACCATAAATAGCAGCACAAAGATTGCCTTCTCCGACAGAATTGCAAATACCAGTAGAATCAGTGATGTCCAACCGCCCAACAGCACAAATCCAATCGCAAACTGACCGACTGCCACGAAAGCCACCCACAAACCAGCGTTGACTACCAAATCAATCAGAAAATAAACAGCTACATGCAGTGTCACATGACAACAACCGGCCAACTCGGCGCCTTTCGAGGCTTTCACGTAGATATTCGGACCGCCGCACACACAGCGGACGAGCGGAAGCCGCTTAGGTGAGGCGGACGTTGATTGGCCGACGGAAGTATCGGAAGACTTGAGCAGCGTTCTGGTTGGTCGGTCGGCTGATGGGTCGGGCGAAAGCGGTCGGTTAGGTGGGCGGGGCGTCGGTAAGAGACGTTTGTCGTGGTAACTGGCATGGCTGGCCGGCTGCGTCGTGTCTACTAGTGATGTTCTCTCCTCCAACACGGACCGTTGAGTGGGCGCCAATTCTAGTTTATCTTCGTCTTTTGTCATCCCTACTACACAACTACAAACAGACTTAGAAAAGATTCATGCAAATTTTTGTCGCCATGATAGTCTACTGTACGCTGTCTCGTGCGTCACGGCGGCCCCGGCATCTGCGAGAGCGGTTCTTTGTGGGTTGAAAACCAGTCCCCAAAAAGCTCTACTTAGGTCATCGAAAGCCGGTGATGGCTAGAAGGTAAATGGGAACTGAACCGGAGCTGCTTAAGCACCTCATGACAAGAAAAGTTAGAGATGTTTGTTGGCAGGGCAGTTCATTGAATAGCTATAATAAGAGCGCAGGTATCTTGAGCTGAGTGGAACTTAAACAAAGAATTTTTCGATATCGGTAATCTTCAATTTTCCTGATTGCATCAACTGTCCTTATCAAGCTTTTTTACTTCTAAACGCCATTTTTAAACTCATCCACAATGCTAGCAGAAAGCTTTAGAGAATGAGCGTATCGCAAAAGGGCGAAAACTCTTATGTACAGCAGAAATCAACTGATTTTGAAATTCATGATTGGGATGGATAGACAACTTCCAGATTCCTTGTATAGTGAGGTTTCTTCTCTTGTATAGGCAATCACATACAAGCTTTATTCAAACCCTAACAAATTATGTATTGCGGTAGTATTGTAATAAGTAACATCATTTTCAGTTCAACAAGCAAGCTCATCAGGATTGACACTTGAATTCAGTTGAAGCCTAAAACGCGCTAAAGAATTAAGCAGAATTTAAGAAAATCTCAGACGTTTTTGTCGCAACCAGCCGACTGCCAGCTCTGACGGCGCCTGTGTTTTCCGTCTTTGTCGGAACAGAAAGCCTCTCCGGATTCTGGCACACACCAGCTACAGACAAAGTTCTCCAATGTAGCATTAGAACAAGTCTGACAGGATGTAAATGATGCGCATGCTAAATGCGAATCTTCTTTGAAGTATTGATAACAAAGGCAAACTAGATCCTACTGATTTTCGGTTCCAATTTTATGACAACTCCAGACTTTATCCTATCTTGGTCGAGTTCGATTCTATTGTACTCGTAAATCACACGTTGAGCAGATCCTATAAATCCAGCCTTTTTGTTTTTACGATTTTTGTCATGATCTCACCGAAGAAACTTTTCTTTTTAAAGAGATAGGCATCGGATAAACCCACTTTTCTTGGGTGTCTTTTTGCGCTAATATTGCTTAACGGTACGGGTACCTACAAACAAGCATACATACAGTTAGGGATGCAACCGAATTAAAAAGTACCGAATACCGAAGCGGATTTTCGCAACCGATACATAGCGAATATTGATTATTCGAAGGCGCAATTGCAAAAGTATATTGTCTAACTAATATTTCTAGTTTTTGCTAAACTTTTTGATGCTGAAAAAGCTGTAGAGTGCAGGCTTTCGGCGGCCTGAGTTGGGCAGAGAGATGTAAAGTAAGAAAATAATATATTTTGGTGATTTCTGCACTAATTTAAGCAAAACAGTGCAATTTTAACGGTTTTACAACATTCGGTATAATTCGGTTAAAAAAATACCGAATTCGATCGAATAGCACTAGTAACCGATTTATTCGAACTAGAAAAATCAGAGTGGGGGTCGGAAAATCGTCCCGGAGGGGTCTCCATTCGGGGGGTCTGGCCTAAGTCGTGTGGGGGCAGACCCCCTGTATGGGTACTGTTCAAAAGGATCCGATCAGGTATCAGATAGGTTTCGCAAATTAACCTGATAATCAGGTTCAGATACCTGATTCACCCACAGTGCCCAATACCTGGAAAAGAGCCCAGTACACAAAATTTCAATAACGTAATTTGTTACTTCTTTGTAGACGAAATCAATTTGACCATTTTTGTGAAGAACTGCCTGAAAACTGAATCTGCCGTCTAAAAAGTAAAACGAAGCACGGTACAGTTGTTTCGAATAAATAATCCTACATTCCGGCTGATATTTCAGTTCGACGTTTTGCCACTCCACCACGAAAAACTCGCCGGTATCGGCGTGCAAAATGGACGAATTTTGCCGCTGAGGCACGTGAAAGCCAGCCATTAATGGCGCCAAATATTGAGTGGCAGCCAGCCAACTATGCGTACTAGCTCCCAGAAAACAAAAACCTGAAAATTCTGCTGTTAGTGTTCTACTATTTTTAACTTAAGAGGTCGTGCAGCAATTATGTAAAGGTGTTTTTACCCTTCTTCGCAACCACCCTCCCCATTGATAATACAGGGTGTCTCACAAAAATGATCACATTTCTTTTTACTGCCATTTCCGCAAATTTTGACCAAATCGGCTGAAATTTGGACCATAGGTGCCCAAATTCGGGCAATTTTATGTGTTGAAGTTTGGTGCACTAGGCTTGACTCATTCCCGAGAAATTTCAAAAAAAGTGAAATTTGTTAAATCAATAGTGAAAGGCGGTCACCGAAAAAATGATCACATTTCTTTTCACTGCGATTTCCGCAAATTTTGACCAAATAGGCTGAAATTTGGACCATATGTGCCCAAACTCGGGCAATTTTATGTGTTAAAATTTGGTGCACTAGGCTTGACCAATTCTCGAGAAATTTCAAAAAAAGTGAAATTTGGTAATTTCAATACCAAAAACCGGTCACCGAAAAAACGTTACATTACATTATCGCCTAAGCTCTAACGATAGCGTTGGAGTTCATGCGTCAACTTTTTACACACGAATTACACTGAACGTCTGCGTTTGCACTCCAAATTTCATCCAATTCCGTCAAAAATTAGAAAAGATACAGGAAAAGGAAATGCTTCCATTTTTCGGTGACCGACTTTCACAATTGAAATTACCAAATTTCACTTTTTTTGAAATTTCTCAGGATTGAGTCAAGCCTAGTGCACCAAACTTAAACACATAAAATTGCACTTTTGTCACCTATGGTTCAAATTTCAGCCTATTTGGTCAAAATTTACGGAAATGGCAGTAAAACGAAATGCGATCATTTTTTTGAGACACCCTGTAGATCGTAACACGTACCTCCAGTAGAGACAGTGACATTTGATAGAAGGGCGCCAAAGAAGGGAAAGTCGAACTGCAAATTTTCAACCTGAAATACGTAGGGATGAGTATTATATCACATCATTATCCATACCTAAATCTACCAAGATGATCGTCAAGGACCAGGGGAGTTTGGTGGTCCGAGAAAGACTGGTGGTCTGAGCCCAAATTCGGGTACTGGGGTACATGCTTTAAAAACAAATCGATGGAAAAATCACTAAAATCGCCTTTTGGATAAAAAGGGTAATCTGGGTTAAAATATAGTAAAAAATCGCTGTTTTACTTGATTCTCGCTGATTTCAGCAATGTTGGAGTATAAAATTATAAAAAATTGCAAAATATTGACCTAACCATTGCGTACCGGAACTACGGTTGGACGCATATATGCAATATGCTATATCAAACAATGCATATATGCATGGTTTTTGGCATGCATATATGCATATGCAATATCATATGCATGCAAAATTCCAATATGCAATAGTCATATGCAAATTGACCCTGATATCAAAATTTTGCATATTTTTAGTTTGCATATTTTTGTCAAAGGTGTCGCCGACTTTTCGTGCTGAATACTTGTGTTCTGACGAACGTTAAACGATTCAAATACAGTGTTGGCCATAAAAAAGACCGCCTGGCCTTTTTCGAGTTTTTTGAATAATTTCAAATGGCCGCCATTCTGTCAATTTTCAACCGAACGAAATGATTTTGGCACGATTATTATTTATTGTTAATATTTTGTTTTGGCCAAATCCTAGCCTGCTAGCCTTCTATAGCCTCGAGTTGTGCCCTTCCGAAATCAACAGATGGGAAAGATCCGATGAAGGGTTTGTGAGATATTTACGTTCTAAATTAACGTCTGAAAATTCGGGCCAGTTCATTTCGGAAGGGCATAACTCCGGGCTATAGAAGGATAGCAGGCTAGGACTTGGCCAAAAACAAACTCTTAACAAATAATAAAAATCATGCCAAAAATCTTTTCATTCGGTTGAAAATTGACGGAATAGCGGCCATTTGAAATTATTGGAAAAACTAAAAAAAATTGCCAGGCGGTCTTTTTTGGCCAACACTGTAGTTGTTTTATCTATTTGGCGCGGAGAAATCCATAAAATACTCCTCCAAAAAGTACAAATTTCAAAGAGGGCTAGATTGGCCGATTTCTGGTTTTGAGCTGAGCAAAAATGAAAGAGTTTGTTTAGCGAATTTGCGAATTTCTGCAAGCACCTTATTGCTGCATTAAGAGTCGGTCTCTGAACCGATCGAGTCTCAGTATTCAGACCCCAAAATTGAAACTTTGGCCCAGCGAGCTGTAAGTTGATACACTAATACGTACTTATGAGTTGTCTTTCGGCCCCAAAGGATTAGTGGATTTGATGCTGCAATCCCGAGATACAGCCTTCTGAAAATCGGTCCGCTTAACTATGGGACCAAAATTTCAAACTCGAATTTCTAACCTACCAGCTGGAGTTGGAAGATACAAATTTGGGTTTTTACGTAACTTTTGGAGTACTTTAAGAATCTGCAATCCAATTTTGTTTTGTAAGAAAAAAAATTTTTTTCGACCTCTTTGGCGGGCCATAACTCGGCTGGAACCCCCCCTAGAGGCGCTTTTTTATTTCATAATTTTCTCGCGCTTTTTATAAGCTTCATTTTGGTATAGAATATGGTACGATTGCTGGTGGCCAATCCAGTAAAAATTGGCCTCAAATGTCACAAACTCGAAAAATTCGCATGTTTCACTATAGACATAATTTTCCAAATCGAATTTCTGACTTAATAAGCGGAGTTGAGCTTTGAAAATTTGGGTTTCCAGAGTAGTTTCAGTGTGCTTTCGGAGTATTAGTGGATTTAGAATTTCCAGGAAAAAAATTTTTTTCGATCTCTTTGGCGGGCCATAACTCGGCTGGAATCCCCCCTAGAGGCACTTTTTTATTTCATAACTTTGTAGCGCATTTTATGACCTTCATTTTGGTATAGAACATGCTACGATTGCTGGCGGCCAATCCGGTGAAAATTGGCCTTAAAGGTTACAAACTCGAAAAATTCCTGCATTTATAAGGCCAAATTTTTATGAGTTCTCAACATTTGAGGCCAATTTTCACCGGATTGGCCGCCAGCAATCGTAGCATGTTCTATACCAAAATGAAGGTCATAAAATGCGCTACAAAGTTATGAAATAAAAAAGTGCCTCTATAGGGGATTCCAGCCGAGTTATGGCCCGCCAAAGAGATCGAAAAAAATTTTTTTCCTGGAAATTCTAAATCCACTAATATTCCGAAAGCACACTGAAACTACTCTGGAAACCCAAATTTTCAAAGCTCAACTCCGCTTATTAAGTCAGAAATTCGATTTGGAAAATTATGTCTATAGTGAAACATGCGAATTTTTCGAGTTTGTAACCTTTAAGGCCAATTTTCACGGGATTGGCCGCCAGCAATCGTAGCATGTTCTATACCAAAATGAAGGTCATAAAATGCGCTACAAAGTTATGAAATAAAAAAGTGCCTCTAGGGGGGATTCCAGCCGAGTTATGGCCCGCCAAAGAGATCGAAAAAAATTTTTTTCCTGGAAATTCTAAATCCACTAATACTCCGAAAGCACACTGAAACTACTCTGGAAACCCAAATTTTCAAAGCTCAACTCCGCTTATTAAGTCAGAAATTCGATTTGGAAAATTATGTCTATAGTGAAACATGCGAATTTTTCGAGTTTGTGACATTTGAGGCCAATTTTTACTGGATTGGCCACCAGCAATCGTACCATATTCTATGCCAAAATGAAGCGTATGAAAAGCGCTAGAAAGTTATGAAATAAAAAAGCGCCTCTAGGGGGGGTTCCAGCCGAGTTATGGCCCGCCAAAGAGGTCGAAAAAAAATTTTTTTCTTACAAAACAAAATTGGACTGCATATTCTTAAAGTACTCCAAAAGTTACGTAAAAACCCAAATTTGTATCTTCCAACTCCAGCTGGTAGGTTAGAAATTCGAGTTTGAAATTTTGGTCCCATAGTTAAGTGGGCCGATTTTCAGAAGGCTGTATCTCGGGATTGGAGCGTCAAATCCACTAATCCTTTGGGGCCGAACGACAACTCATAAGTATGTATTAGTGTGCCAACCTACAGCTCTCTTGCCCAAAGTTTCAATTTTGGGGTCTGAATAGGCCAAAGGGCCAAGACTCGATCGGTTCAGAGACTGACTCTTAATATCCGGAATTTTTAGCACAATCGTTCAAACTAAAGGTTACACAATGAACATCCCAAAACAGCCAAACAGACTGGATTTATATGTTTAGGATAGTCTTTTCATCAAGTTAAAAATATAAAATCAAAAACAAAAAGCCCTTGAGGCAGTTTATACTGTAAATCTGTACTATACCGAGCTCAAAGCTTCTCTTTCCACTTGCAGAATGGAGATGAATGGCTTGAGACTCTAAACTCAACTTGCAAAGAATGGAAATATCAACTGAGATTTTTCAAATTTTGAATTTCATGAGCTTTTTATGAGCTGGTCTTTCATGCCAAACTGTGTTTCCCTCTTGCTTTTTCCAGATGAGGTCTGTATCTGTAAATAGGTATGCCTAAGAAATGCTAAAGATTGCATAGACATTCCAACCTAACGCGAAATGCTTGGAAAACGTCCAGTTATCGATTTCAAGTCGCCATGGTAAAATATGCAAATATGCAAAAAATATGTACATATCTCATTTTTGCATGCATATGATATATGCAATATCAATATGCACTAGAGATTGCGTGCATATATTCATATGCAATATCATATGCATCCCAAAAACCCGATATCAGCCAACCATAACCGGAACTAAAGTCTGTTCAAAAATCTTTGGCGCTGGATGCATCCGGCAGTGTCCCGAATTTATGCGGGGTGTGAACCCCATACATGTGTATATGGATCTGTTCCTCTCATCGACCTTTCCTCAATTTGACCTCGAAGTTTGGGTGTACACCTGAATTTCAGAAAGGCATAGCCCAACGTATCTTGTGTGGCCTGGTCAAAACACCATACATGTACATATGGATCTGTTCCTCTCATCAACTAGATTACTGTACTGTTCTCGAAATTTGCATATTATACTTTAGTTAGAAGCAAGAGGCCTGACAAAAAATCGACTTTTTTGGCAAAGCGCCAATTTTTGTGCCGATACCAGATTCGGATTCCCCAACCTTCAGGCATCTCAAAAATACTACCATATATGGGTCTACGGTCAAGTCTACCAAAGTTACACTCGATTTTCTAACGCCGACAAGCAGTCAAAATTTTGCTCTCAGATAGTTAAGCACAAAAATTCATTCAAGATCGAACACATGGGGGTTTTTTTCCTCCAACCAATTTCAGCTTCACGGTTCTATAATATTTCGGACATGCTGAATCCAGCGGCACATTGCTTTTGCTCTACGACTTTTGATTTTTGCTAGAAATTTGACCTCGAATTTAGGGTGTCCACCTGAATTTCAGAAAGTGTTGTTGTCTTGTCGGCATTAGAAAATCGACTGTAACTCTGGCAGCGTTGATCATAGACCCATCAACGGTACTATTTTCGAGATGCCTGAAGGCTGGGGAATCCGAATCTGGTATCGGCACAAAAATTGGCGCTTTGCCAAAAAAGTCGATTTTTTGTCAGACCCCTTTCTTCTAAACAAAGTACAATATGCAAATTTCGAGAACAGTACAGTAATCTCGCTGGTGAGAGGAACAGATCCATATACTGTATACATGTATGGGGTTTTAACCAGGGCCACACAAGATACGTTGGGCTACGCCTTTCTGAAATTCAGGTGTACAGCCTAACTTCGAGGTCACATTTCTAGCAAAAATCAAAGTCGTAGGGCAAAACCAATGTGACCACTGGATTCAGCATGTCCGAAACATTATAGAACCGTGAAGCTGAAATTGGTTGGAGAAAAAAACCCCCATGTGTTCGATCTTGAATGAATTTTTGTGCTTAACTATGGGAGAGCAAAATTTTGACTGCTTGTCGGCGTTAGAAAATCGAGTGTAACTTTGGTAGACTTGACCGTAGACCCATATATGGTAGTATTTTTGAGATGCCTGAAGGTTGGGGAATCCGAATCTGGTATCGGCACAAAAATTGGCGCTTTGCCAAAAAAGTCGATTTTTTGTCAGACCCCTTTCTTCTAAACAAAGTACAATATGCAAATTTCGAGAACAGTACAGTAATCTCGCTGGTGAGAGGAACAGATCCATATACTGTATACATGTATGGGGTTTTAACCAGGGCCACACAAGATACGTTGGGCTACGCCTTTCTGAAATTCAGGTGTACAGCCTAACTTCGAGGTCACATTTCTAGCAAAAATCAAAGTCGTAGGGCAAAACCAATGTGACCACTGGATTCAGCATGTCCGAAACATTATAGAACCGTGAAGCTGAAATTGGTTGGAGAAAAAAACCCCCATGTGTTCGATCTTGAATGAATTTTTGTGCTTAACTATGGGAGAGCAAAATTTTGACTGCTTGTTGGCGTTAGAAAATCGAGTGTAACTTTGGTAGAGTTGACCGTAGACCCCTATATGGTAGTATTTTTGAGATGCCTGAAGGTTGGGGAATCCGAATCTGGTATCGGCGCAAAAATTGGCTTCGATTTTTTTGTCAGGCCTCTTGCTTCTAACTAAAGTGTAATATGCAAATTTCGAGAACAGTATAGTAGTCTCGTTGATGAGAGGAACAGATCTATATATACATGTATGGGGTTCACATCACGCATAAATTCGGGACACTGCTGGATGTACCCAGCGCCAAAGATTTTTGAACAGACTTTAGATCTGGGGTTGGGTGTAAAAGTCATCAAAACTAAATCAAATCATCTAACTAATTTATTCCCGAATTTACGTTTAGAGGCAAGACTTATTATCTCGAAGATGTACCGTAGCTCTCCGGTGTCCTACTAATCGATGGTTGTCCAACGTTCCCTTTGTACCTGTTCCCAAGGTCAATAGGTCAGGAATATCTCTCCAATACTGACCGAACGTCTCATTATCATTCCAGTAATGAGCCGTGTAGAATTCATAGTCGGCCTAAAAAACAGTAAAATTAAATTTCAGTTATAAATTTTCTCTGTCACCGTATAAGAATGATCCAAGTCAGTAGCATTGTCATTTAAGAGAATATTTTCGAGCTCCTTCAATTGGCGTTTCTCACGCTTTTTCAGCTCGACCTCCTCGTCTTTCAGCAATTCTACCGATTCACGAAATTTGTTGGACGCTAGAATTATGAAAACAGACTCTGTGAAGCTACGAATGAGCTGAGAGTTACCGGCGCATAGCGCAATGAACAGGAAACAGCCAAACAAGTGGGCCATACTATACACGGCCGTGTTGCAACTAGTCACGAGCGCTTTACCAACTGCCGACTGCGGCTGTCTGCCAGCCTCATAAAAACAACTCTTAATGGACTTCTGGCTCCTCTTAATTGGCTGTCACTTTGTTTGCCTGCTCCTAATTCAGGCTGCACTCAGGCATGCCCAAGGCCTTCGCCTCGCCCAGAAATCAATCACAATGAATAATTGTTCGCAGAAATCAATCACAATATATCATTGTTCGTAATCGCATGAGGGGGAGGTGGTTCGCCAAATGATTACTAATTATTACCGTTGGCAGAGGGTTGGCGATTTTATTACGTAATATTTTAAAGTGCAGAAATCACGTAAGTTGTCATAATTTTAATTGTTTTAACGTACAGTACATGTACGTGTAGTCTGGATTTGAAGTCATTGGCTTACATTTTCTCAATTTCACTTAGATGAATGTGTGGATTAGAGGGCAGCTACCGTTTAAGTCAAGACTTTCGAATTTTTCACAAATGCTAAATGACACCAGTGACCTTTAACATCTTATTAAGAGTTTATAAGGGTATAGCACTTCCGACCCAATCTTTCATGACTATCATCGATCATCAGTAAAAAACGATATGACAGCAGCAGTAAAATCCAATACACTTTGGTTTCATCTGTAGCAAAAAGTCACCGAATGATGGCTTCTATGTAAACGAAAACTATACACGCATTCATGTAGTTGTAGCTCATCAATAAAGAAAATTATCAATATCTTACTGCAAACAGATGCTGCTATTTGATTAAAAAACGTCATTTTACATGGAATTGAACGGCTCCAACCAATTCTCCAAAAATCTGAAATTTGAAGGGTTAGCCAAAAATATAACGTGCGATTGTCAGGGGGGAGGAGGGTCCGAAAAATGGGCAAAACATCATTACGTACGTAATTGTTGCACGCCCCCTAACTGTTAGCAGGATTTAAGCAATAATTGTTTATTGTGGCCGCGTTTCCTCGTAAGTAGCACAGCCAGCAATTATTTCTTTTCTTCCAATCTAAAATGAAGAAGCTGTTTCAGGCCCAAAAATAGTAGGCCAAATTTTTAAATCAGATACATGCAAAGTAGGTACAACAGTTCAAAAGTGCCCGATAAGGTATGAGGTAGGCGTTAAGTGGGTACTGCAAATCCACCTGATAATCAGTTGTTCGGGTATCGCATCTAATTTCGACAATACTTTCAATACGCCTCGTACTCGGTATGGACTGTTTGGCCTCTGGCCTCTTGTACCCATTCTAGAAGTCTTTTCAGAAATGTTTTTTTAATTGATTTGACATTGAAAACGGCAAATCTCCACAGTATTTGATTTTAATATTGTGCACACGACACGAACGAAATAAAACAAGACTAAGTGCATTCATCAGGTTTGTCCGTTTCTTCAGCTACTACCTGCTTTTTCTTGTTTCGCCAATAAAAAATGCCCTTAAAGCCCAGTATAAGCAAGTGCAGAATTCCAATGAAACTTCCCCCCAGCCACAAACCCAAGACGCCACCAAAATTTCCAGTGAAATTCTGCCAGCTGAACAAACTTTCTTCCTCGAACTGCGGATACTCGAAGCCATGTATGGAAATTTGCAGCCGTGCACTGTAGTTGCTATAAGGGTAGGCTTGACGCAATGGACCTGGCGCGTATTTTATCTCGTACTGCCACTTCTGACAGGAGGGGAGACAGGCTTTTCGACAAGGTGCATCTTCAACGGCAAAAAAATCCAGACATTTTTCGTATCTGACCACAGTGCACTGTGGGAGTGAGGGGTGAAAGCGCGGCAGACTCATGGCTGAGCAGTTACACAGAGATTTGATCAGATCGGCTCTGCATTTCAACTGACAAGTCTCTTTGTCACTGCTCTCTGTACAGACCGCCTTGCCGAATCTGTCTGGCAACGATTTATAAAGAGACATAATGGACCAACTGGCGCCGGTGCCGGTTCCAAAGGGTGCAGCGATCACTCCGTTCTGGTGTCTGTCCACTTTGCCGGGCGGTATTTCACGACCACCGTTTAGATTGACCCAGACAGGGGTAAAGGAGAAGCTAAGTTGGCAAGCCGAAAAGTCCGATTTCTTGCTAAATTCACGCATTTCGTAAGAAATAGTTGAAATAAGCTATTCTGAGCTCATTTACACATTGTAGTTGAAGCTTGCTTATATATTTTGCATACAAAAACTTCCAAAAAATTCCTGGGGGGTAGCGGAGGCCATAGGGGGGAGGGGGCGGAGTCAGATCCTGAGGGAACAACGCCTTCACAGTCCCCTTTGCCTCTGTCTGGAACAGCCTCAGGACATGAAAGTGTGAAGTTCCATGGATGGATATTTTTCGGAAAAACCTAGCCCTGTTTTTTCGGTTTTTTCCAAAATCGCGGAAAAAACTCCTGCTCAAGTTCTGAATATCCTAGCCTGACGCTTTCTAGCGCCTTCTTGAGTGTTTTCAGAACAGAAATACCCGTCTTACATGGACATAAATCACGAAACAGGCATGAAACAGTCACTGACAGGCTCCATCAATAAACGCTATACGCAAATTTTCTTACAACAGTTTGCGTTTTTTGTTTTGGATTGCCAAATTTGGTATTTTCTGTTGTTTTTCTAACAGTTTTGAGCCATTCTAGCCTATTATACATGTCAAAAGTCCATTTTTTAACTGAAAAAATGGCATAAATTAGCTATTTTTAGCTTGAGTTTTTTTCCGACCCTCAGGAAAAAAACAAAAAAACACACCTCATCCCTGAGTTCATGTCCTTAGTACACTTTGCCTGTCTATCAAATTCAAGACTACCAGCGATGTCTCTAACCATATGCAGCTCTTTATAATATATTGTAAAGCACTGATTTCCTTCCCCATTTGCCCCCTGTCTGGGTTGACAGATAAATAGCGCTTAGCATTCCACAAGTCGTCTTCCCTTCTTTTCACCAAGTGTCTTACATCGGCCTCCAGTTCTACATAGTCGTCGATAGTATTGAATTGCCACTCATGGGTTCGACTTGCAATCAGTTGGTAGCAGATATTGTTGCTGGTGATTACTGTAACTCTGCCGAGGGGAAAGCTGATCGGATGAAATCCTTGGTCCCCTACGTCTTTTTTTAGAGTAACTGTGCCCATTCTGAACACAGAAGTCAGGGAGGTGCTTACACGATGCTTGAATTCTTCATACGAAACATCAAGTGATTGCAACAGAACCTGCAAAGAAAACTCTCTCCATCGGTCGGTCGGTCGGTCGGTCGGTCGGTCGGTCGGTCGGTCGGTCGGTCGGTCGGTCGGTCGGTCGGTCGGTCGGTCGGTCGGTCGGTCGGTCGGTCGGTCGGTCGGTCGGTCGGTCGGTCGGTCGGTCGGTCGGTCGGTCGGTCGGTCGGTCGGTCGGTCGGTCGGTCGGTCGGTCGGTCGGTCGGTCGGTCGGTCGGTCGGTCGGTCGGTCGGTCGGTCGGTCGGTCGGTCGGTCGGTCGGTCGGTCGGTCGGTCGGTCGGTCGGTCGGTCGGTCGGTCGGTCGGTCGGTCGGTCGGTCGGTCGGTCGGTCGGTCGGTCTGTCTGTCTGTCTGTCTGTCTGTCTGTCTGTCTGTCTGTCTGTCTGTCTGTCTGTCTGTCTGTCTGTCTCGGTCAATCTAATCACTAAGCTACACACCGACATTTTTTAAATATTACTTACATCCAAGTCTCTCTGTTCAGGGTAGCTTTCAAAAGAGCCATGACCTACTCTACCCGAGCCCAATATGTTTTCAGTGCTGAAAACAGAGGCCACATATTGGTGAGCAATTGCCAGAAATTCCGGCTTCCATCTGGTGTCGTAGCTGAGCAGCTTTTCTTTCGACTCAAATTCACCTGCTAGAAAGTCGGCAAACTGACTTTTGTTGAAATTGTACTTCTTAGCAAAGTCCATTTCATATGGGTGCAGCTGCAGACAAACAGTAGCGTTGGGGAAGTGTAGGGTGGTGTTGAAATTGATCTTCAGGTTTGTCTTCGTAGGGTCAGTTTGGTACTGTTTTATCAGGTTTACCAAATCGTAGATGGTTAGACAAGTGAATATGAGAATGATTGTGTACCAAAAGAAAACCTCCCACCACTGCTGCGACCAATTTATGAACGAAAAGCCGCCTATCTGAACCTGATCGTAGACGTCATTTTTCCGAATCCACTTCAGACTCGACTGTCGACGTTTTCGGATTCTGGCAGGATCTGTATTGGTACCAGAATGGTTCATTTCCATGTTTAGTTTGTCTTAAGCAAGGACCAACAAAATACACGCAACACTGCTGGCAATATAGTGTCGAGCAATGTCAAAAGTGACTGACTAATCTAAACTGGTAGGTAATACAGTTACCAATTCGAAAACCACTGTGGCGGAATGGCAGAAACCAGTTCTCTTGAAAATGTCAGCTTCTATTGGTGGCAATAACTTCAGCAGTGTACAAGTACATTCTTTCAATAACAATCACTGCCGAACCAAACTGCTGCTAGTAATTACAGCAAATTGTGCTCTCTGGCCAAATTTCACATACAGTAGGGATGGGCAAGCAAGATACGTCCGGCTGCGCCATTTAGAAAATACAAAAATACGGCCAAAATATGGTTCGAAAACGGTTTTCGCAACTTCAAGTTCTATTCCTATTTATGTTCCTTTATTGATGAAAGAAAGTGATGTATTTATATGAAACAGAGTGCGAGCTATCGAAAAAGATGCATTTTGAGCCATAATTCAGCCGTTAAAGGGCATTTTTTTCTCAAAAACTGAATTAGTAGTTTTTCAACATCCGTTTTCTGTTGAAAGGAAAGCTGATTCAAATTGATTTCAATCGGATTTGAAATCAGCGTAACTTGTTACCTATATAGCACCACTCTTTTTCTTAGCGCAGTTTGACGCGGTCCCCACAAATTCCATACTTTCTTAACTACTGAAAATGTGGATTTTTCGTGTTCCTGGTTGTTGTGAAAAAACAATGAATTCGGCGAAAGAATTTCAATCTGTTCTGAGTACAGTAGGCTTCAGGCTTTCAAATGACACAAGAATTGGCTCTCTGCTGTTTGCCGTTAACCCCACAAATGGTGTTGAAGTTTCTGCAACCCTTAATTTTTGCCATTTCAGTATATTATTTTATGCAATCATACTTTTTCGCATTAATTTAGCTCTGTTACGGATATTCACAGCCCTCTAGTAGATTTTAAACAATCAAGTGGGTTGCATCATCGTAAATCACGCCACAGAAAATCAGTCCCCGTTGAAACGTGCGACCAAATGCAAAATACTAAACTGCGCGGCTCACACAGCAAACTGTTTTAAACCGGAATTTCTCTAATTGTTCATAAAATCAAGTGTGGTTTTTGCGTAATTTATCGCATCCGGTCATGCTATCGCCGTTTTAGCATATAGAAAAGTCATTTGCAGGAGCTGCTAGTAAATCGCATTTCTCTAATTTTTAATGAAATCGCATGCGGTTTTTTGCCTGAATTGTCATATCCGGTCATGCTATCGGCCCTTTTAGCGTATTTTCGTTGTCATAGCGCGAATTATTAAAAATGGTCGCCCATACCTACTACAAAATAGTCTAACCCGGGCAGACTAATTTCAACATTGCAAAATCAGTCAAAAAGAGTTGCATTTTCATTTTATTAATTAGCTTTTGATTCTAAAAGCTTTCACAAATTTTAAGGTTTCACTCAACAGCTGTCTTGACTTCAAGAATTCGTTCGAAAGAAAAGTTTTTATTCTAAATTGATCATCAGCAGCTGATTAGAAACCTAATTTTAGCAAAAAACCTGAATAACTAAGCTATTGCATAAAACATGGTTGTTCATTTTCCAGAGAAGGACATTACTGAATGCTTGCAACGGTTTTGTTTTTTGTTTGCTACCATAATATTCCAACGAAATTAGGGAACAGTTGTAAAAATCCGTCTCCAAATACTGTACATAGAATACCTGGGGTACGCTAAATTGGCACCAAGTCCAAACTGTCTACCCTGGGTACGCTTTTTGGGGTACACTATTCAGCCTTATCCGGAGCTATAAAAATTAGGAAAGAGATCAGGCAGTGTTTTTTTTGGCAAACGCTGTATATACTGTACCTGGAGCACTGTAGGGTACTGATTTGATGGTCTGTATTGAAGCCACTACTGAACTTGACTGTTCGTATTTTCTGGTCTCGCGCGATTTCTAAGATGTCTCAGAGGTGAGGGGAGGGGGATTGGTCTTTCTGCCCCTTAAACTACGTATGTGTAGTACAAGCATGATATCATGCTGAATTCTTGCGTTGGATTATATTTCAAACGAATCCATAAACATAATTCAAGGCAGACAGAGATCATATAACTGCACTGTGCTTCTAGTTGTTGACATCGGTATTGGATTTGGTCTGAGGGTCGACTTTAGCCAGAGTTTTACCACAAGCTGGGCAAACGTGCACAATCTGGTAGCGGTGTCCAGCCCAGAGTGGTATCCAGCACAAGAACCAGGTCAAGATCAATACAAATCCCAGTAAACACAAAAACACGCACACAGTCCAGGCAAGCCAGTTGATTCGACGCTCCACAGTTGTAGTGACTGTCTCCTGTAGTGAAACAATAATGTTAATCCTGATGACGATAGGTACAGTTACCCTATAGCATCGAATAGACTCAAGCAAGTTTGAAAAAATAGAAGCCCAGTCTCAAATAGAAACCCATCGGCTACTATTTGAGAGAAAAACAAAAACATTACAGTGAGTTTTTATGGTAAAACGGTAAGAACCTGGCATCTTAGCTCATCTTTAGCCTCTCTTGAATGATGCTCAAGAGTGTCTACTGTAGGAACTAATACCGTAGTTGTTACAAAAACACTTTATTAGCACGATGGGGTCATAGAATTTACATACTGTAGGAACTTCCTCTTAGGAAGTGCTGCCCTACACTACTTGAAAAAATACATAGAAGTCCGTCTCGAATAGACACCCATCTAAAATAAATTTGAAAAATAAAAGCCTCGCTCTTCTAGGCAAGAAGAGCTTGCTTTTGTTTTTATCATTTCATACAAAATTTGTACAAAGTCTTATACCATACAAAATTCTTTGAAATCATTCCTGAGTAGGGTAGAGTTGGCAAAGGGAGGTGACAAACTCTCGGCCCGTTTGTGCATGTCTGTTTTAGTGATTAATTTAGTTTCTAACCGGGCCAACAGGATAAAATATTGGAGACTTGGGTGTCTGTTTGCTGATACTAACATGTTTTTGTTTAATTTGATTCTTTTAGCTGAATATACAGAGTCCGCCAAAAAAAACAACCCAGCAGATTTTTCGCTGTAGCAGCCGCAAATCTCAAACCGATTTGAATAAATCCTTTTTCGAATGAAACTGATAAATTCTTCAAAGATTGGTGTAAATTTTATTGAGATTCACGGTACAGTTCTTGAGATATTTGCCCTCTAAGTCGAAACAAATTTTGGCAAAGAACAAGAGCGATTCCGTTACATTTGATAATAAAGCAGATTCCTACTGCTGGGGCTAATGATACTTTAGTGTTGAAGTAAACCGAGTTTCTGTGTCACCGTAAAGCCTCCAATAGCCCTTAGCAGTAGCAGGAATCCGTTTTAATTGTCATTGTCTGCAGAAGCGTTACAACCTTGGACAGACGAAATTTTGAATTTGATTAAAGCCACTTTTTCTAACGTAAAATTTTGTATCGAATTGAATGGTGGCACTCCCAGGTCGCTCCGACCACTGGGGAGGGTGCAATTCGCAATTTTCCTGAACCCTGCTTTTTTCAAAAAACTGAATTTCAAAAATAACAAAAAGTGGATTTGATCACAGTTCTCCACCATTTCAAGAGACAGAAACCTCGGTCATACTTCATCAGAGAGCCCCGAAAATATCCTTTCTTTACAAGTCATCAGATTTTAAATCGGCCGAAAATTAGCATAAAGCGGTGCATTTGAAAATTTGAAACAGAGCACAATTTTCAAACCGGCGCATACAGCGGGCTGCATTTTGAAATTTAATGTTTTATACATCATTCAATTCGCCTCATCGAGAGCTTTCGCTTAAAATTATTTCCAGCTTGGGACAGACACAATGAAGGGTAGAAAACTCGCAAAAACGGAAAAATACTCAAGTTTTTTCAGCTTTTTTGCATGAATTGGCTGTGTAACTTTTGACTAGGGGAAAAGATTTATATTTTGGTTATAAGTTTTGAAAGAAGACCACCGTGCCGGTCTATAGGCGGAATTTCCGCTCACTAACTAAACCCGCTTAAGAATTACAAATGCTTTTATAGCTGTAAGTATGGACGATTTTGGTTTTCATGAACATATGTGCTGATCGATGTTATTTATTTAGTTTGTAGTGGCGGTGCATAACGTAGCAATTATGTTTGTGAAAAATGTTGGAAAACAAGCACCTACATTACCAAACTGTTAATTCTGTGTTGTGTATATGTTAAATGTCACCCGATTGGTCGGATTTGTTGTAACCGTTTAATGATTTAGCTTGTTCACATAGCGCATCTCAGTAATAGCTATGCGCCTAGCGCATTTTTCACAGGTTCAATCAACCTTGAAGCTCTGCAACTGCATAGACTCATATGTCATAGTATGTATGTGGTTAGCCAGAGCCGTCTTGTCCCATTGTTTTGGATAAGGAATCTGAAGTGCCACACAAATGCTCATCAGAGAACCCTTGGTCTCTCTTTCAAGCTCGTTGTTCTTGGCCGAATGGCAGATGTCTTTGCCTGAGGCTTCAACTGGATGGGGGAGAACCAGAACTTGTTTAGCCATTTCTTCGAGGTCAGCTGCAATTGCTTCACGCTCATCAGCATCTTCTACTGCAGCAGCATCACACAAATCTTCTTCTTCAATTGCACTGAGCTTTTCCTTCCTCAACTGCTTGCTCTTTATTGCTCCCAGCCAGGCCTTTATTCTTTCATTGAGCCATTCAGACCTTTCAAACTGACCACAAGCACGCATTTTTTGGGCAAGCTCAGGGATATTGATTCGGCGTGTGTGTGCCACAGCACCTTGAACGTGCTTATTGAGAAACTCTATCACAGCAGCTGACTTCACAATGTGTCTCCACCCAGCCACACTCAGCGTCAGCATGCACACAACACAAAACACAGAGTTTATGTTGTGAAGGCATCCACCAACACAAGCCCACAGACGCACCTCGCGTGGCTAAAGTAATCAATAATCATGATATGGGTTGGTGGCCTGCCTACGGACCAAGCGCGCAGTTCAAACCAGTGAACTTAAGGCTCAAGTAGTAATCGTAGTTGCTTGTGTCTCCCACAGTTTTCACAAACGTAATTGCTACGTTATGCACCGCCACTACAAGCTAAATCAAAAGCATCGATCAGCACCTGTTTCATTTGAAAACCAAAATCGTCCCTACTCACAGCTATAAAAGTATATTTGTAATTCTTCAGCGGGTTTAGTTAGCGAGCTGAAATTGCGCCTATAGACAGGCACGGTGGTCTGTTTCAAAATTTATAACCAAAATATAAAACCTTTTCTCCTAGTCAAAAGTTACACAGCCAATTCATGCAAAAAAGCTGAAAAAACTTGAGTATTTTTCGGTTTTTGCGAGTTTTCTACCCTTCATAGTGTCTGTCCCAAGCCGGAAATAATTTTAAACGAAAGCTCTCGATGAGGCGAATCGAATGATGTATAAAACTTTAAATTTCAAAATGCAGCCCGCTGTATGCGCCCGTTTGAAAATTGTGCTCTGTTTCAAATTTTCAAATGCACCGTTTTATGCTAATTTTCGGCCGATTTAAAATCTGACGACTTGTAAAGAAAGGATATTTTCGGGGCTCTCTGATGAAGGATGACCGAGGTTTCTGTCTCTTGAAATGGTGGAGAACTGTGATCAAATTCAGTTTTTGTCATTTTTGAAATTCGGTTTTTTGAAAAAAGTAGGGTTCAGGAAATCGCGAATTGCACCCTTCCCAGTGGTCGGAGCGACCTGGGAGTGCCACCACTCAATTCGATACAAAATTTTACATTAGAAAAAGTGGCTTTAATCAAATTCAAAAATTCGTCTGTCCAAGGTTGTAACGCTTCTGCAGACAACGACAATTAATACGAAGTGCAGAATAATAAAAAATCCCTCTTGTTCACTGCCAAAATCACTGTTTTGACTTTGAGAGCAAATATCTCAGGAGCTAAGCAGAGTAAATTAATGAAAATTTCAGAAATCTTTTAAGGATTTATTTATCTTTCATTTAAAAAAGGTTCATTCAAATCGGTTGAGATTCATGGTTGCAAAAGTAAAAAAATCTGCTGGTTTGTTCTTTATCCCTCTTGTTCATTGCCAAAATCTCTGTTTTGACTATGAGGACAAATATCTCAGAAACTAAGCAGGCTATCTTATTAAACGTTACATCAATCTTTCATTTAAAAAGGGATTCATTCAAATCGGTTGAGATTTGCGGTTGCTACAGCAAAAAATCTGCTGGGTTGTATTTTTTTGGCGGACCCTGTATATACCAGGGTTACCTGACAACTGGGACAGCGGGTTTCAAACGGTTCTAGTGAGCGGGTCTGTGGCGCCGTGTCCATCGAGATGTTACTGATTGACACAGACGACAGGGTATTTTCTTTATTGGGGAGCTGTAGCATGACGCGAACCAAAGCCAACAGTGACCAGTAAAACGAAGTTTATTAGACCCTGCTGATATTGGATGCTTCGCTAGAAAATTATGAAGTCAACTAAGTCGATCAGCTAATTAGCTCAACGGGGCCGACAGCCTCACGCTAGTAGCGAAAAAACTAGCAGAATAATTAGTAAGAGCTGACTTACATAAAACCTCTTCAGGTCGGTCAGCCGGAAATCAATGGATGAGTTTGACAATGGACAGGCTAATCGGTTTTTCGTGTGACCGACCGCCGCCACCTCAGGTTTCCTAAATCGATTTAAGCCTAGTTTCCTCAAGGGGAGAAGATTCTTTGCCGCGAAGGCTAGGCAGCAATGAAACGATTTTTGCAGTTGATTTGAAGAAGGGCAAAATCGAGGCTCAGAGCTCACTTTGATTGAACGCTACAAACCACAGAGGAGCTGTTTTTTTAGTTTAGCCATCTCTTTTGAATATAGACACACCAAATGAATTTTATTTCAGTACCGTAGCTTTATTTTGTTTTTTCAAGGGCACATCTACAGTAAAGTGCATACCTTTGTCAGCAAGTTAACTTGTAAAGGTACCTTTGTCAGCGAGTTAACTTCCAGAAATGTTTTAGTTCATACATGTAACAGGTCATCCGCCGATGGGGGAGGGGGGTTGGGGGGTCTGGCACCTGCCGGGGGGTCTGAGCCAAAATTTTGGGGGAGGGGGGTGGGCACTAAAAAACGCTCAAAAATCGAAAAAAATCGCAATTTTTTGGCTAAAAATTGCCAAAAATTGCTAATTTGGGCTGAAATACAGTTAAAAAGTGCTGTTTTGCAGGCGATTTTGGCAATTTTTGTGTGTGAAATTGTAAAAAATTGCAAAAATTTGCTCGAAAATTTACTTGCCAGAAAAATCGGAGGGGGGGGGGTCGGTGAAATCGTCTCGGGGGGATCCGGGGGGGGTCTGGCCTAAGTCGGGTGGGGGGCAGACCCCCCAGACCCCCCTGTTACATGTATGTTTTAGTTTACTTAGCGCTAAACAATCTGTTTCCATTAATCATTTTAGGACGTTTATAATAAATTGTGTTTGTCAATGACGTTAATGATTAATAGTTTGTCGAGCAGGTGGACCCAACGACATTTGCTTTAGCCAACGCTTCGCCGGCAGTGTGTTTGTCATTGTTAAGTGCTTTAGGAACCGAATAGGCTTTCACAAAGCTAGTAACTAAGTCCATAAGAGAACTTGTACTGTACGTACAAACAGAGAACATTTCAGCCGATTTCTAATAATTTTGTCTGATATTTTACGGCCAAGGAAATCTAAAAACTTCTGGCTGCATTCAACAAACTGGCCGGCCACCGTTTTATCACGTCTTCAAACCAGTCTTAAATTTAAAAATCAAACGAATTTACTGTCTTCATCACCAGGACAGGACGGACAGATGGCGGGGCGGCGAAAGACAGAAACTTCCTTCAACGCTGGCTGGCAAGCAACAAACTTTACGAAACAACTCCTATTACCGGCTTTGGCTTTATCACGGCCACCCAAAAATGGCCAGAAAAGATCTTCTGGTACCTCGTCATCTTTCTCTTCCTCGGACTGACCATCAAGAACCTAATCGAACTGGTACGACAGTATTCAGAAGGTCCAACAGTCACTTTAATAACTATGGGAACTACACAAGACCTACACAGTCTAGCTCATGTGCCCCGTCAACTGATTCAGATCAACCTTATGCTGCCGCTTATTACCGACGCGCAGAGGGAACGTTTGACTGAATTTCTGCCTGAAAATCGAACACTGATGAGCATTGATGAGGCGGTTGATTGGAGCTTTTCACTTTTTAACAGCAAAGAAATTTTTATGACCACCTCTTGGGACTATCTTATGTTGACTGCATTCTGTAGATACTACAGTAGCTTAATGATGGCTGAGGAGTATTTGCACCGGTTCTGGCACCAACCTAACCAGTCGCAATCTTTGGTAGGGTCTAAATACCAGTGTAACAGGTCATCCTCCCAAGGGTTTGAGTCGATATTCCGGGGTAGCGTAAGGGTTTTTCTGTAAAACGCCCCCCAATAGCGGCTCTCCAAAAGCCTTTCCAAATAATCGCCAAGGCCGGTTATTCAGACAAAACATACTGTCATCAAAGGGAAAAAATATGATGAAAAACGGGATTAGAAGCTGAAAAATCGGGGGTAAAGCTAAAAGCATTAATTTAAGCAAACAAACACGATATTATCAGTTTTTGTTGAAAAATCAGTCCAAAGAATTCAAATCACAGACCATGCAGATAAGCGGATGGTGAAATAGTGTAGGGGATAGGGAATCGGGGCCATGCCAAAACTGCGTCCCAAAAAAATCGGAAGGGGATGTAGAAAAGTATTCTCATGGGGTCAATTTGCCTTTTTCAGTGCAGAATCTGTACAGTTACAGGAAAAGAACGTTCTTCTAACAGCAGAGGATGCAGCGCTGGGTCTATGGGCCCATCAGCACGCCCAGTTATTGGAAGTGAACGAGAACGAGCTGTTTGACAAGTTCCAGGAAGAGATCATCTCTTATCTGGGCCTTTCGTTTGCCTACACCACTGAGGAAACGGTGCTCAAAAGGACTGGGGAGATTACCCAGTACCTAGACTACAATGCAACCACAGTGGTCCACAGCCTACACTCAGTTCAGCTAACCGTCAGTGGTACCTTCGAGTTTCACTTCCAGTTCACACCTAACAGGCCACTGAGAAATAAGAATGCCTTAAGCGGCATACCCGAAGATTATGCATACTTGGGCATCTTCTCGCATTTGTACAGGCTCGATGAAGAACTGCGCATTATGTATGGATACGACTTCGACCAACTCAACCAATGGATTCCTGAATCGTTCAAGCGACTTGCAGCCAAAATGGTTCTGGTGCATGAGCGACGTGATCTGGCTGAATACAATTCAGCTGCAGCCACATTTGGAGGTCATTCCCCGATAATCGATGTGCGCACTCTGGCAGTATACAGATCCTTTCCTCATGGGTATTTTTTCAAACTCTTTCAAACTTCAACAGTTATCCTAGTTGCTACATGTGCGATCTGACAGGCCGACCAATGTCTTACGCATCGCCCTTCTTTCACTGCACGGCCACAAGTCCTGGCATGCTGTTGGGTGCCAGTGTGGCTAAAACCCTGGCGTGTTGACGTCATGGTATAGGTATGGCCAATGGTTTTCAAAAATTCACGCTACAGCAAAACAATTATGCTACAACCGCCGATAACATGACCGGATTCGATAATTTACGCAAAAAACCGCACTTGATTCCATGAAAAATTAGAAAAATGCGATCTAAAAACATCCGTCTGCGAAGAACTTTTGTATGGCGCACTTGGTACCATTTTTAGTTATGGGCAACAGATTTGAGTAACTCGCGCTACAAGCAAAAATTTATGCTAAAACGGCAATAGTATGACGGGATGCGATTATTTACGCAAAAAACCGCACTTAATTTCATGAAGAATTGGAGAAATGCGGGATCAAAACAGCCGCGTAGGTCAAATGGCGTAAATTAGTGTTTATAACTTGGACGCCGTCCCAGCGGTGGCTGATTTTCTACGGCGCGAGTTACGAAGGTGCAGCCAACTTGATTGTTTAAAATCTACTAGAAAGATGTGAATATTCGTCGCACAGCTAAATTAATACGAAAAAGTATGATTGCAAGTGTTGAGTACAATAAAAACCTGAAATGGCAAAAATTAAGGGTTACAGAAACTTCAACACCGTTTGTGGGGTTAACGGCAAAGAACAGAGAGCAAATTCTTATATCATTCGAAAGTCTGAAGTCTACTGTAGACGGAACCGATTGAACATCTTCCACCAAATTCGTCGTTTTTTCACAAGAACGAGGAACATGAAAAAAATCCACGAAAATGCCCATTTTCAGTAGTTAAGAAAGAATCAAATTTGTGGGGACCATGCCGAAGTGCGCAAAGAAAAAAAGCGGTGATATATAGGTAACGAGTTGCGCTGATTTTAAATCCGGTTGAACAAAATTTGAATCAACTCTCCTTTTAGCAGAAAATGGCCATTGAAAAACGACGAATTCAGTTTTCGAGAGGAAAATGCCCTTTAACGGCCGAATTGTGACTCAAAATGCATCTTATTCGATAGCTCACACTCTGTTTCATATAAATACATCACATCCTCCTATCAATAACGGAACACAAAAAAGCATTTGCGCTTGAAGTTGCAAAAACCGTTTTTGGACCACTTTTTTGCTGTGTTTTTGTATTTTCTATTGCGCGCCGCGCGAACGTGCTTTGACCATCCCTAGTACATGGTACTGCCAGCACCCATTGGCTGCTAAGTTGCCAGCCCAGTATTGCTCAGACAGCTCCTGAGGTTCCTGATCTTACTTCCAACGCAAGCATGCTTAGCGGCAGATCCAGTCGGTTCTCATTTACCTTCTTGTTGTCTCCAACTTACGGTGGCCTGGGTTGGGCTTTATGGCAGCAACCAACTGTTTGCGACAAGAACGTGGCCCACCGAGTGAATGAACTTGCATAGCCTGGACCCAGTGCACATTGGCTTGGCGGCCTAGATCACTACACCAACTGTGCCGGCTTGCTACATGTAATACATACATGCATGTAACAGGTCCAAGGCGGGGGAGCGGGAGGAGTCTAGTGGGGTTGGCCTATTTAGCTAGGGTATATGCTGCTAGCTGAGTTTGTGTAGCATGAATGAGTGTGTGGTGTGTACTACATGTTTTCAGCAAATTGAAGTGTAATCCAAAAAGAGTGACTCAGTTAGAGTGCGCCGACAACTGCAAAGCTGCAGCGATCGGGAGAGATTGTCACTGTCAGCCAGTGCTGTTTGATAGATCAGCCACTCAGGACAGCCAACTGCAGTTGTGTTCACTGCAGCATTACAACAGCTGCATCAGCGAAGCTTTGCAGGCTGAGATAGGAAGTTGTGCAGAGGACTGTCACTATCCTTGCGAGCACGCAACATTCGAGATCAGACCCCTGCCTCACTGGACCTCCAATTATCTGAACACTGATAAGGAAGCTGGACTGTACTTTTTCAACCTGACACACGTCCAGTTTCCTGTTTTCACCGAGGCTTATGCACAGACATGGGAGAGCTTTCTGGGCGAATTAGGTATGTTAGTAGCTTTAATTGAATTATGTGCTAAAAAGCTTTCTTTCTTTCTTTCTTTCTTTCTTTCTTTCTTTCTTTCTTTCTTTCTTTCTTTCTTTCTTTCTTTCTTTCTTTCTTTCTTTCTTTCTTTCTTTCTTTCTTTCTTTCTTTCTTTCTTTCTTTCTTTCTTTCTTTCTTTCTTTCTTTCTTTTCTTTTCTTTTCTTTCTTTCTTTCTTTCTTTCTTTCTTTCTTTCTTTCTTTCTTTCTTTCTTTCTTTCTTTCTTTCTTTCTTTCTTTCTTTCTTTCTTTCTTTCTTTCTTTCTTTCTTTCTTTCTTTCTTTCTTTCTTTCTTTCTTTCTTTCTTTCTTTCTTTCTTTCTTTCTTTCTTTCTTTCTTTCTTTCTTTCTTTCTTTCTTTCTTTCTTTCTTTCTTTCTTTCTTTCTTTCTTTCTTTCTTTCTTTCTTTCTTTCTGTCTTTCTTTCTTTCTTTCTTTCTTTCCAGGTGGCCAGGCCGGGTTCTATCTGGGAATCTCGGTGATTTGTCTGCTGCATCTAATTGTCTATGCTGTCAAACAACTGCTGTATTGCAATCAGAAGGAGAAAAGAGATAAAACCACCGTTGAGCTTCCGTATCGAACTGAGAGTGGCAATACATCAAGTAAAGAAGAGGAGCGATCTGAGAATCAGACTTTGTAACGTGAGATTGATTTGCTAATGCAAAAATGAGCAGGTACTTATGTACATCATCAATGAATCCTGAAGGGCGTCAGAGGTTTGGATCTTGAGTCTGGCTGGAGAACTGAGCATCATCATAATGAAAATTTGTGAAAAATCGCTAAAAACCGGCAGTTTCTTAAAAACTTACTCAATAACGCCAGTCAGTGTTAAATGAAATAAAGCGAAAAAGCTACCTAGCTGTTTTAGAGATAATTTCAGTTTCCGAAATTTAAAAAACCGTAAAAATTGGTTCTCGGAAAAAAGAAAAAATCGGAAGAGAGGGGATGAGAGAACGGTTTACGGGCACTAGAAAGTCACAGAGAGGACGATTCGATTGGCACCAATTGCATCGCTCTAACTCCTTGTGAATCATGAGTCATGATCGTTTGGACCAAGCGACGTTTTTGGAAGTTTTGGACTGCTATGACCATGTCTTTATTTCTCAGCAACTCAGTATTGATTTTAGAAAATCAAACTCATAGCAAATAAAAGTTTATTTCTTCGGATGGGTGGGCAAGCAATTTAATAGTATTATTTAATTGCAAAATAAATTCACTCGTAAAGGCTGTACAGGCTAAGCTACATAGGTTTCGCTGCCGAATTGCGAGAGAAGCGGCGTGCATTTCACTTATGCATGACGCTCTGATTATCCGATTTAGATACAGTGACACTACCCCTCACTTGTTTGGAACCGAGGGCTTCTTTTCAGCACTGTGATCAGGTGTTAGGCTTCTACATAGGTTCGGGATGAATGAACGTTAGGATGGAGTTAGACTTACTTTCAGATTCAATCTTAGTCTTAAGTTAAGAGCCAGTCTCTGAACCGATCGAGTTTCAGTATTCAGACCCAAAAATGAAACTTTGGCGTGGAGGGCTCAAAGTTGGAGGACTAATACGTCTTGATAGGTTATGTAACCACCGCAAAGAATTTCCAGATTCGACGCTCCACGCTCGAGATATGGCCTTCTAAAAATCGGCCCGCTTAACTATGGGACCAAAATTTCGAAATCGAATTTCTGACTTGCTGATCGGAATTCAGACCTAACAAACGGGGTTTTTGCGTAACTTTTTGAGTAGTTTAAGAATCTTTTACTAAATTTCATTTTTGGAAAAAAAATTTTTTTTCGCTCCCATATCGGGGGGCATAACTCGTCTGGAACCCGCCCTAGACCGTTCTTTTTATTTCAGATTATTGTAGCGCTATATCTTAGCTACACGCCGGTGTAAAACATTACCGGCTACCGGACGGCAAACACTGAAATATTTGCGTTCAAAAATTAAAAATGCCACATTTTGCATGTTTCACTGTGCCCAAAAATTTTCAACTCCATGTTCCAGCTTACTAATTGGAGTTGAATGCTAAAAATTGATGTCTAAGCTGTACTTTTAGAGTAGTTTAAGAAACTTTCATTGAATTTCATTTTTGGAAAAAAATTTTTTTTTCGTCACCCTATCGGGGGGGCATAACTCGTCTGGAACCCCCCTAGACCGTTCTTTTTATTTAAGATTATTGTAGCGCTATATCTTAGCTACACGCCGGTGTAAAACATTACCGGCTACCGGACGGCAAACACTGAAATATTTGCGTTCAAAAATTAAAAATGCCACATTTTGCATGTTTCACTGTGCCCAAAAATTTGCAAAATGTGGCATTTTTAATCTTTGAACGCAAATATTTCAGTGTTTGCCGTCCGGCAGCCCGTAATGTTTTACACCGACGTGTAGCTAAGATATAGCGCTACAATAATCTGAAATAAAAAGAACGGTCTAGGGGGGGTTCCAGACGAGTTATGCCCCCCGATAGGGGGACGAAAAAAAATTTTTTTTCCAAAAATGAAATTTAGTAAAAGATTCTTAAACTACTCAAAAAGTTACGCAAAAACCCCGTTTGTTAGGTCTGAATTCCGATCAGCAAGTCAGAAATTCGATATCGAAATTTTGGTCCCATAGTTAAGCGGGCCGATTTTTAGAAGGCCATATCTCGAGCGTGGAGCGTCGAATCTGGAAATTCTTTGCAGGTCATTGATAACTTGTCAATATGTTTTAGTGTTCCAACTTTCAGCCCTCTACGCCCAACTTTCAATTTTGGGTCTGAATAGGGTAAAGGGCCAAGACTCGATCGGTTCAGAGACTGACTCTTAATATGTTAGGTTGCCGCTAATCGGGGTTGTGTCCCACAATTGCCGAATGTTTTCTCAGACAATCTGCAAATTTCTACCGTAGAATCACTACTGGCTTTGCTTCATTCATTGCGGCCACTCGGAAATGGCCAGAAAAGATTTTCTGGTACCTAGTTATCGTACATGTAACAGGGGGGGGGGGTCTGCCCCACCCGGCTTAGGCCAGACCCCCCGAATGGAGACCCCTCCGAGACGATTTTTCCGACCCCCAGTCCAATTTTTCTAGCAAGTAATTTTTTGAGCAAATTTTTGCGATTTTTTACAATTTCAGACACAAAAATTGTCAAAATCGCCTGCAAAACAGCACTTTTTAGTTGTATTTCAGCCCATATTAGCGATTTTTGGCGATTTTTAGCCAAAAAATTGCGATCTTTTCGATTTTTGAGCGTTTTTAGTGCCCAACCCCCCTCCCAAAATTTTGGCTCAGACCCCCCAACCCCTCCCCCTTCGGCGGATGACCTGTTACATGTATCGTTGTCTTCCTTCACCATCAAAAACCCCGTCATTTCGATCACATGAGCACGGTTGATGAGCTACCGTACAGGCAAGAGTCCGGCACTGGCTAACAGGTACAACAACCACAACAAAGGCAGTAAGGTGGTTACGTTGGTGATCAACATCACCGTAGACCGATCAACATTGCGCTCAACAGCCGTCACCAAACCACCGATACTCGGGTCACTTCAAACGGCTGCCGAGCTGAGCTTTCTCCTGGCCATATGGGTGCTTTTGATGGACAAATTACGTCTCAAATTGCTCTCGTCGTCCATATTTGGCAAAGTTTTAAGTTGAAAGATGACTTTAGAGTGAGTGTTGACACTAACTGACAGGAAGAGTCAAGTTCTGGGCGGTCAGTAAAAGCCGCGCCCACTCAGGAGTGGTATCGGATGACTGACGAAACTGGATCAATAATACCAGATATGTTATTATTAGTGAGAGAGCCTGCAACTTTTTCAATCTTTGCACAAGGTTTTTGAGGGTACTGTTTTAGTCAACACCTCAACCAGTCAAACACTATCTGTATACCTGAATATCTAAGACTAGCACATGTCTAAAGGAGGATAGAGCATTTCGGCAGAAAGGGTCTCGATTTTTTAAAATTCTAAATAATTCTGAAGGGGTTATTACCGACGTACGGGGCTCATATAGGTTAATAGTGAAAAAAATCCGAAGCCCGACGACATCTGTCAGTTAACTGTTTTTAAATTTTTACATGCTATTTATATATATATATATATATGAAAAAATATGCGAAAAGATTGCACAGAGATAGCTCAGCCTGTGAGAGGGTAATCAACCACCCCTGTGGCTGGTAGGTAGCAGGGGTAGCAAAGTAATTCGTATAAGAAGAGTTTACCGAGAACAACACAGACTTTGTGATTGTCACAATTCCCCAAACCGAAACGCCAATTGCGGGCCCGCCAAGCTTCATACAAAAGATGCTGAGTACATTGTAGACCTAAATGAAGGTTTGACAAATAAATATCTTACTAAACCAACATACATACTTGGGAATCGTAGGGTGACCAAAGTTGCTGCTCCAAGAATATTGTTGAGTATGGCTTGTGAATCTAAAAGAGGAATACCTATAAAACTAAACACCACGCAACTGGACTTACGGTAGTATATGATACTATAACTATAAAATGCGTGGACGAATCCAAATAAACTATCCATCAAAAGACGCAGCGGACCGTGGCGATTCATCTGACAGCAGAACGGACTCGATGCGATCATTTTTGCGCAAGAAACAGACCAAAAACTGTCAAAAATCCAGCTCTCATATCATACAAAAAAGAAAAATCGCAAATGAACACCATAGTCCCGATATGCTACAAGGGCATGTAATGCACCGAATGAAAGCTCCTGATGTGCTCTGAAAATCGTATGCAGCAGATATGCAAATTTGTTTTTCGTTAGTGAGAAAATCGATCATCTTTTTGACACAACTTTTTCCCGATAGTTGGGTAATGCTGATACTGGAGGTCCTACAGTGGATTGCTTGCATTGGCGAGCGCCCAGGTTGCGTTATTAGCATTCTGCGTTCATTTAGGAGTGTTTTCGTGCATGAACCAGCTAAATCTGTCAACTGTGAAGTGAACTATGGCCTGAAAACTACTCAGGAATCAGTGGCAAAAACGGCCAAATTCGACCGTTGCACTCTCAGACATCTAGTGTTGGCGCCGGAAGGCGTAGAATGATGGCGATGCATGGAAGTGGCCCACAACCTTTTCTGCGATTCTCTACTTAATTGGTATCAGATTGCTGATTGCATCAGTGCTTGACTGATAAACAGCAAGAGCAGTTTACTCTTTCAAATTTTCAGATTTTCTTGCATACCTCTAAATATCGATATCGATATCGATCGATATTGAGCTGAAAATATCGATATCGATATCGAATATCGACGAATTTTGATATCGTCGGAACCCTACTTAGAACTACCATAAACGTAAAGATATCAATACCGTAACAAACAATGCTTCACATTTATCTACACCACCTCAAAATTTCTGTTGTAGGTAGTAAGCATGGAAAACACGGTAGTGATTCGGACTTACTCAAGGTTGCAAACAGTATTCCCAATGCTACGAAGCCGCATTGACCGCAGTGGGACCAAAATAGAAATTTCCGTCGTTTAAACAGTCCGTCCACATCCGATTCCTCCAGCATGTATAGAGTTCTTTCAAATTTCCCCGAAATTTGCCACCAAACACAAAATAGAATGGCAATGTAAGATTGTGCGTACCAGGCGTCCATGGTGACCATCAAAGCACCTTCAGCATCGTTCAGAAAGCCACGAGACCAGTCGAATTTGAGGGCAATGAAGTAAAACAGTAACAAATTTGGAATTATCAGCAGAGCTAGGGCGAGAAGTCGCAAAGCGTACGTAATTTTGTGCACTGTCTTCAGAGTTGACAGGTTTTTGTTTGGAATTTGCAGCAGAGTTACCTTCAAACACCAGTTAATAGTGCGAAACAAGACTGACACCGCCGTCACTTTGGCCATTTCCACTCAATCTCTTTTCTGACAAGCTGCAATTCAGCCGATTGAATTGGCTTTTATAAGCAATCTGGCCGGCGGTAATCTAATCGGCTAAAGAATTTATTTTATTGCTGCACCAATACTTTCAGAATGCTTTGGTTTTGGCTTTATTTGAGGGATTGGAAAGCTAAGGCAGATTATCTGCTGCTGTGAGGCGCGGATATTTTTCACCCGACGCCCTGATATTGTCCACACCACATGCTCCTTGTAGGATTCCCAGGTTTTTGCAGATAAATGTGATCTAAAAACAGGAAGCAAGCGACTCAGCAGGGCTATGTGAAACGCAAACATATCCAAACATGTACATAACCGGTCGTGCACTGAAGGGAGGAGGGGGTTGTGGGTGGATCTGTAGTGAAAATTCTGTCTAGTGGGGGTTTCGCATAAATAGACTGTCATAATTGTCTTGACTCAAAATATGAAGATTGTAATGAATACCATTGCTACAAATGCGGTAAAGTACGCTTTAGTTCGGGAATTGAAGGGAATCCTTGTTTTAGCCTACTAGAAGTTTTGCATCAAATATTTTACTAAGAAATTGCTAGACTAAATAGAAACTGCTATGGAAAGAAAATTTTAACAAAACTAGGTTGGAAAACCCTTTTGAAAGCATTCTGAGTATAGTATTAACAGAAATTAGGAGGTATTATGTATAGTCTGAAGAGGCCTGGTTGGGCAACGGCCCAAGCAGGCCGAGAAAATTTTGAAAAATTAGCCTTCTTACACGCTTTTTTAATGAACAAATCGGTCGTAAACTACCATTTCATGCCTCCTGTTGGTACCGGAGATTTCCACTTAGTATCCCACCCCACTTAATAACCCACTGGGATATTACATGGACCCTTATTGCGCTTTATATCCCATGGGATATTACTTGGCGGCAATGTTTATGTCAAATTTGTAATAATTTTCTTTACACACTCATACTGTATGTATGATAAAACATTGTTCCGGTTAATATCCCATGCCGTTTCCAGTTAATATCCCATGGCTTTGTCCAGTTAATATCCCTGGGATATTAACTGGCGGCAATGTTTTCACTGAGAAACGTGATTTTCCGTGTTATATCCCCTGGGATACTAAGTGGAAAACTCCGGTACCTGATTCAATCCAAAAATACCCAAAATCAAGTATTTACACTTCAAAAGTACCGGATCAGGTATCAGATAGGTAGGTATCAGGTGGGTATTGCAAATCTACTAGGGATGGCCAAAGCACGTTCGCGCCGCGCCGAATAGAAAATACAAAATCACAGCCAAAAAGTGGTCCAAAGCCGTTTTTGCAACTTCAAGCGCAAATGCTTTTTTGTGTTCCGTTATTGATAGGGGAATGTGATGTATTTATATGAAATTGGCCGTAGGCCCCCCGCAAATCGGATCGGATCGGATCGGATCGGATCGGATCGGATCGGATCGGATCACCATGGAGGGCTGCTAGCGTGTTGATGTCATGATGCTGACAGCTCCCGACGGCTGCCGGTGCCCCATATGTTAGAGGGCTCCCAGCATAGTTGGCATCGGATCGGATCAGGCCTCTGCCTACCAGAACCTCGAATCATATAAACAGTAATATTAGAGGCTGGGCTGGGATATACAGGGTGTGCCAAAAAAAACAACCCAGCAGATTTTTTGCTGTAGCAACCGCAAATCTCAACCGATTTGAATGAAAAATTGATAAATCCTCAAAGATTGGTGCAATTTTTATTGAGATTCACCGTTTAGTTCTTGAGATATTTGCCTTCTAAGTCGAAACAGATTTTGGCAAAGAACAAGAGCGATTCCGTTGCATTTCATAATAAGGCAGATTCCTGCTGCTGGGGCTAATGATACTTTAGTGTTGAAGTAAACTGAGTTTCTGTGTCACCAGTAAAGCTTCCAATAGCCCTTAGCAGTTGCAGGAATCCGTTTTATTAGGAAGTGCAGAATAATAAAAAAATCCCCCTTTGTTCACTGCCAAAATCACTGTTTTGACTTTGAGAGCCAATATCTCAGGACATAAGTAGACTACATTAATGAAAATTTCAGCAGTCTTTTAAGGATTTATTTATCTTTCATTTAAAAAGGATTCATTCAAATCGGTTGAGATTTGCGGTTGCTACAGCGAAAAATCTGCTGGGTTGTTTTTTTGGCACACCCTGTACTTCTTCAACCTGACACACACTCGGTTTCCTGTTTTCACTGAAGCTTTTGCATAATCATGGGAGAGCTTCCCAGAGAACTAGATTCGATTGACTTGTATGCCTTGTTCTACTTTAAAACGTTCTGTCTTGCAGGCGGACAGGCCGGTTTCTATCTGGGAATCACGTTTATTGGGCTGTTGCATGTAATCGTCTATGCTGTCAAATAAATGGTCTACTGCAAAAAGATGAAAAGAAACAAAGTAACTGTTGAGTTAGAGCACAGTAGTGAGAGCGCTAGTCCACCCAAAAAGAGAAGAACGATCATCTTCTATGTAACTTTGCACTGCCAAATCCAACCTGTTTATCATTTTTCTTGACTTACAGTAGAGCAGTAACAGTTGCCGATTATAGTTTTTCACCTCTAAACTAAAAGCTCTAGAATAAAACACATTCTAACCAACCACAATAACTATACTTAGTTCTGTTCTAACTAATCCTAGCTCATTTTTCACATTCGCACTTCCATCCAGCCTTCTTTTTCTTCTTGTTGCCTCCAGCTTTCTTACACTTGAGGCCCACTTCTCCCATGGCTTCAACGATCACTCCGACGTCCAGGTCCTTGTGGTTGGCCTTCTTACTGCACCAGGGTTCACCTTTCTCTGAACCGTCTTTCAGCATCTCTGCCGCTTGTAGCAGCAGCTCAGTGGCCTCTGGGTAGCTGATGCCCTTGGTCCAGGTATTGGCCAGTGCACAGTAGAAAATCTCATAGACTGCCTGCATATCTTTCGACATCTTGGTAGAGATGAGATAGAAGGCTTTGTTGTAGACTCCAGAGCAGAAATGCTCATTGATCCTCTTGTCTACATCCTTGCAATGGTCAACCGAGACATTGTCGCATTTGGGGTTGTCCATGCACCTCAGAGGCACCTGCATGATGTCAGCTCCGATACCCCAGTTTACCACTTCTCCATTCAGATACGTCTCAAACGTCTTGCCAGTGATGTCAGCCATGGCCTCATTCAGACACCTCTCATCACCAGACTTTGTGAACTTGGCGAAGTGGTCGACTATTCCATGTCCCATCTCATGAGCTACCACAGTGGCACTACTGGCCGTGCCTAACCACTTTTGACACTTCTGAGGATTGTCGCAGTTGACCCGGTCACATTTCCCATCCCCAAAGTTGATCGTGCCAAAAACGTGGAAGGCATTTCGCAGGTTCCGTGATACGTGGGCTCGCACCTTGAGTGGGTCCTTGTCGAAGGGAAAATCGCCAAACCACTCGTCAAACATCTCAATGCAATTGGTCACATAGAAGTGCGCATCGTTCAAAGGTGAGAAGGCGCCGTGAATGTAAGCCTCAGTCTGTTCAGGACAGATGAATACAAACGGATCGTCTCTCAATCCACCGCCGAAAATCGAAAATTTCTCCCATCGATTATGGATCGTTTGCACATGCTTGTTGGTTAGGATGCATTTCTCACCCTTCTTCATCACCTTCAACTTTGGTCTGTCTTCGCCATCATATTTGTGCACTCCGATCATTTCATTTCCTCCGAGACCTATTGCTTCAAACGTCACTCCATCGGTGGACACCTGATCCCAGATCTCAATTACTTGACCTTCTTTGTCCAGGATGGCTTGTGGAGCTACTGGCACGTCCTGTTGTCGCGAAAAGAAACACTCAGCCATGTAGCCCAGATGAGCCGTTTGCTTGCTGTCTAGATAGACTACAACTCCAATCGTTTTTGACTCCAACGTGTCATTAGCATAGATGTCTCGCTGAGATTGAATGAACCGCTCAAGGATGCCGACTTTCGCTTGCTCCACTTGCCAGAAATTTGCATGAAGCAGGTCATCTTCCAGTCCGGTGAAAACTCGACCGAACTGGTGTCTCTTTGTGCCCAGCAAAGGTCTTCCAAGATTATGAGTGACCACCTCGGCCCCAAAAACGGGAATTCCTTTGTGATACTGCTGCAGACGGTCCCGTCGATCTCCACTGCTCGATTGGTGGCTGGAAATCTTGCGAAGAGTTATCTTGTTTTCAAATAGGAACCGGGGAAAGGAGGTGGACTGGGTCTTGGTCAGATAGGTCTTCTTTCCAGCTTTGACCGGGGCAGAGAGGTGCTTGTTGACTTGAATCACTTGGGCGAGTTCGGTTAGAACGAAGAGAGAGCAGAGGGAGACAGCGAAGAGCCAAGCCATCGTAGGTTACTGGACCAGCAGCAGTACACCTAAGTTGTTTTGCTGCATTTGGGACCTGTCTCAGACTTGCATGGCAATCCTGTGAGTGATAAATTTCGCCTGGCAGACAATTGAAACCGGTCCTCAGCTCAAAATTGTGACAGCGATTTAAAGGTCTGTATTGATGTGAATTATTGGATTAAACTTTGTCTAGATTTACGATCATAGATCCGTTATCTTTTAAAGGCAATTACATGATTAAACATTTCGTGTAATTGTCGTTGTTTTAGACGTTGTTTTAGATCCATTTTAACCATTCTTATTGAATATATTGCGAAATTCAGCAATGTAAATATCCGCTATGGTCTTTTTAATGTACCGCACATCATACATGTAACTGGGGGGTCTGGGGGGTCTGCCCCCCCACCCGACTTAGGCCAGACCCCCCGGATGGGACCCCCCCGAGACGATTTCACCGACCCCCTTCAGATTTTTCTGGCAAGTAAATTTTCGAGCAAATTTTTGCAATTTTTTTACACTTTCACACACAAAAGTTGCCAAAATCGCCTGCAAAACAGCACTTTTTAGCTGTATTTCAGCCCAAATTAGCGATTTTTGGCAATTTTCAGCCAAAAAATTGCGATTTTCTCGATTTTTGAGCGTTTTTTAGTGCCCACCCCCCTCCCCCAAAATTTTGGCTCAGACCCCCCCCGGCCGGCGCCAGACCTCCCCCAAGCCCCCCTCCCCATCGGCGGATGACCTATTTACATGTATGCCGCACATATATTTCTTAATTTTAGAAGGATGTTCACTAAGAGAAGAAGCATTCAACTATAATTCCAGAAAAGTAATCACTGTATTTTGGGTACTGTTGCTACGGGTATTCGAATTTGAATTGGGTATGGGTATGGGTATGGGTAGGTATTTTAAAAATACTCAGCTATCGGGTATAAATCGGGTATTTTTCATTTGGTGCAATACGTAATTGTTAAGAGTTTTGAGAGATGACTTTAATCGACCTTGAATCAGAGATTAAATGCACCTGAGCGATTGATTTAAAAACTGGTACTGAAGTACTCAGAAGAACCAGATGTATCAATCAATTTTCTTTTCTAAGACTCGCTCTCTTTTAGTCTTTGCCGGCAGATCATTATTGAGTAGAGTTATTTATTACGCTACGCAGTCAGCACACTTTTAGGACTAGTCTGCACTGAAACTTCAAAGGACACCAACTTTACCAAAAATTTTGTGCCCGATATATAACCAATGGTATGTATGTAAGTTGAAATAGTATGCAAAAAGGAAATTCAAAACTTCCATACCCGGTAGCGACAGTGGCGAAACCACTGATTTTAGCAGCTCCACTTTGGAGGTTCGAATCTAACTTGTGCAGAAGACTGCAGAGCTGTGAACTGCGACTACGGTAGCACTTCCTCTATAACAGTCAGGCACTTAACGCCGTTTATGGTACCGACACCATATAAGGTGCCGGTACCATATATGGTACGAAATCTGAACAGAGTGGTACCATATGGTACCGGTACCGGTAACAACGCGAAGGTGGGGGTACAATATATGGTGCCGGTACCATATATGGTACCGGCACCTTATATGGTACCGTCACCATATATGGTATCGGTACCATATATGGTACCACCACAAACCCCGAATGTGGGGTACTATATATGGTGTCGGTACCATAAACGGCGTTAAGTGTCTGACTGTATAAATCTTTCAAGTTTGAGATGCCTAGGCCAAGCGGTTTCAGAGAAATGACGATATCCGTAAACGTCCGAAAATCGTGCCCCCTTAGCACTTCCAAATGAGCCAATAAAAAGTGGGGGTCAGATTTCGTCGTGTGCCGCCCTCTAGAAAAATCCGTACCGCTCTTAGAAAGCGGCTCTTGGCCTATTTGTAGAGTGTACACCGTACCGTATAGCCTTCCTTTTAAGCAAGTTGAATAGAAACTGAGTCTCGAATAGAAACCCATCAAAATATACAGTCAACTTTAAGTAGCGTACATTCTCGCTATCTCTTTGTCTAAGAAATTACGATTTTATTTCAGCTAAGAAGAAAGAAGGCTAGTTAGGGGCGGCCATAAACGACGTCGTTCTAGATGGGGGAAGGGGGTTGGCTGAAATGCGACGATAGACGACGCACCAGGACATACCTCGTCTGGGGGGAGTGGGGTAGCAGGGGTTTCCTCAGGTGGGGGGGGGTCGAGGGGGTTTCGCCCCGGGGGGTCCCACCCAAATTTCAAAAAGCTCCAAAACGCCTGGAAATGCGTTTTTAGCAGGTTTCTATTTTTCGTAAGGACGCTAAAAATCGCTATTTTAAGCTGCCAAATAGCGTTTTCGAGCTAAAAACAAGCAAAAAAATGACAAAAAAGGCTTCCAAAAACACCGATTTCTCTTAAATGTCAGCAGTGGAAACGCCAAATTCGGTTTCCAAAGGCTTTTCAAGGGAATTTTAGGCTAAAAATTCGTCATTTCTGAGCCAGTTTGTTAGTACTGAGAGCCGCTACTAGTACTTGTATTTTTGGGTCGGGGGGGGGGGGGGTGTCCCTTAAAATGTTTCGGGGGGGGGTGGAGGTGAGGGGGGGTTGGCCTTTCCAGCAGAGGGTAACCCCCAAACCTCCCCTAGTACATGTATGCACCAGGAGGGGGAGGGGGTTAGCAAAAACGACGTCGCGTTTTTCGAAATTTGAGGGAACTTTGATTGTATTATTTTCGATTTGAGCACATTCTGTCAAAGGTTTCTACATACCCAGAGGTTCCCAGAGTGGTTGTAGGAATTTATTCGATTGATTGTACAGTATGGCAACAAGGAAACATGACAGTACTGTATGTACTGCACTTTAATCGGGAGGTTCACTTTGTTTAACTGTAGGGAGGGGATTGGCGCAAGAAACGCTTCCCAAAGCTGATCATTATGAATTGAACTTCGAAGATTTATGGAGGCCGCCAATCAGCACTGTGTTTTCAAACCTGCTAAGATATGATTATTACATAAATAAGTCTTAAATAAGTTATGCAATTTTAAGCGGTCTTTATCTCGAAAATCAGTTACCTAAACGGAACTTGCAAATAATAATGTTCTCTAAGTAGTTTCTGGTTAATAGGTATTCTTTCGAAACCGGCACTATCTAACGAGCCATTCCTTTAAACCGGTTTAATCACTAATTGCACATCGTATGTTGCCGCTATTGTGTTTTTGAGCGACTACAAAATTCCCCGTTCTTTTCGTCTGAAAAGTTTCGCTGGTAGTTTTGACAAAAACTGTTATATGACCAAACGTGCATGCCAAGCTCTTTTAAAAGATGGCGAAAACTAGACACTGCGCTCTTTGGAGAAAGTTCAAAAACGACTTAAACTGAATGTCGCTCTGTCTGGGCTGGTTACGGCCTACCTGTTCTCAACTATCATCGTTCCTTGATGTCGTTTGGGGGCCTAAAAATGCGCTCCATATCTTTGCTGGTTATTTGTTCTTTTTTGTTTGACTTCGGTAAGTCCTTCTTATTACATGTGTGAAAAGCTAACTAGTAAAATACTAAAAGTTTATGTTAATAAAGTTCCGTGACTGTCAGTTTCAAACTTTGAGCCCCCCCACCAAAATAACAGTTAATAAAACGATTATCAAGCAAATTTCCTCCCAAACTGAAGTTTGTGTAAGCTGTGCTTGGACAAATTTCCAATATCAACCATGCCGAACAAAAACGGCACTTAACCAATTTTTAACCGGTTTTCTGTAGGAGTGGGGCGAGAAATTTGAAAATACATTTGCGCCATTAGGAAATTCTGTCAAACGCATTTGCTGTGTAAACCGAAATGTCTGAGCTTAAAATAATGACTTCATCATCCTATTCTCACTTTTGATCGGTTGGTCATTGTCAGTTCGGACGCTGTCAGTTGGTAGCTGTCAATTGGTCACCGTCAATTTGGTTGATGTCGGTCGGTCGGTCGGTCGGTCGGTCGGTCGGTCGGTCGGTCGGTCGGTCGGTCGGTCGGTCGGTCGGTCGGTCGGTCGGTCGGTCGGTCGGTCGGTCTGTCGGTCGGTCGGTCGGTCGGTCGGTCGGTCGGTCGGTCGGTCGGTCGGTCGGTCGGTCGGTCGGTCGGTCGGTCGGTCGGTCGGTCGGTCGGTCGGTCGGTCGGTCGGTCGGTTCGGATATCTGTCTGTCTGTCTTTCAACACCTTGTATATTAACTGAGACACCATCTTTCAGCTGTATCTCAGAGTTGCACAGACAAGAGTGCCAACTGTCGATACTGGGCATCCATCGGCGAATGTCAGAAAAACGCCAAATGGATGCGGCCCAACTGCCGAAAATCATGCAGTGCGCAGCTTTTTTTGCCGATCACTGATAAAAAGTCAGCTTCTCCTTTCAGATCTCTGTAGCTCAGCTGGTACAGCTGACTGCTCCGACCAGCACAGACATTGTGCATGGTGGGCGCAAACAGGAGAATGTTCGACAAACTCAGATTGGATGTCTGCTAACTGTGCCAAGTCCTGCGGCACATGTGGCAGTACCAACAGCGGCGCTGACAACTCAGGTGGCACGGCTCATCGAGGTTAGTTCACAGTGTATGGACTTCGAAAAAGATTTACATTGAGCTGCTCAGTCTTCTTTCAGCCCTGACTGGCATTCAAGTGCTAAGCGCCAGTTTGAACTTGGCCCAGAACACTAAAAATCATAACACTAAAGAGTATCAAGCAGTCAAAAACGGACATCTGGTTGTGAGACGGGGACAAGTGTTCACCATTGCAATCAATACCAATCGCAAATTGGTGCAAGGTCGTGATGTCATTTATCTGCAGTTTTTTATAAGTATGTATGTGCCTTTATACTTTTGGTCAACAGCTGGTCATTTTAGGCCAATTCGTAGGCTACTTGATTGAGGTGCAACCACAGCAGTCAGCAGTTCTGTCCCAGAGTCAATGGGGCGCCAAACTTTCGCACATCAGTGGAACGAAGGCCAAAATTCAAGTAATGATTTCTGTGTGAACGTTCACTTTTCAATTCACTGCAGGTGGTTGCTGCTGCAAACACCCAAGTAGGTCGCTACAACCTCAATGTCTTCACAGCCACAAGAAACGGCGGCTGGTTGTCAGCCCGCAGTCTGTCCCTGTCTCTCTATCCACGAGTGGTCTACATCTTATTCAACCCCTGGAGTCGGTCAGACCAGGTTTACTTCCCCGGGAGTCACCTACTTGATGCCTACATTCTGCGTGACTTCGGTTACCTATTCCAAGGTGCCCATTGCGGACAGATTGAAGCAGTGCCTTGGAACTTTGGCCAGTTCTCGAAAGTGGCCTTAGACGCAGCCATCTATGTGGTCAACTTGTTTGTCTACCAAAACCACCAAGGAAACCCTGTTTGGGTGGCCCGGATGCTCACTCAAGCGGTTAGCATCTTTCTACCCTGTGGACTCATACTGTTTAGGCGTAGTTTTCAGGTGAATTCGAGGATTCTGAAAGGCTTGTGGCCTGATGAGCCTGTGGGGGAAGATCGCGACTATAGGGGCGGAACCTCACCAAGGCACTGGACCGGCAGTTTGCCCATACTGAGACAGTTTCTGCGCAACCCCAATTACCAAGTCAAGTATGCCCAATGTTGGGTATTTGCAGGAGTGTTGCAGACACGTATGCAAAGTTGCCTTCTTTGGCGAGCTCTGCAAGCTTCTCGTGGATGTTTTAGTGCTAAGAAGTTTGGGAATTCCGACTCGCAGTGTGACCAACTTTCGATCTGCACATGATCGTGACCGGAGTGTGTCGATTCCTCAGATTTATTGGAAGAAAAGTCAGTTTGGCAGGGTCTGGCTGGAACTGGATGAGGAAAGAACTAACCAAACTGGAGAGAGCATTTGGAACTACCATGTGTGGAATGAAATATGGACCACTCGACCAGATCTCGGCTCCAATTATGGAGGTTGGCAAGTGGTCGACGCCACCCCGCAGGAGCTAAGCCATGGTCAGAACTTCTAGTGTATTTTATAGTCCGTTCAAAAAATGAATGACCTGGCGGTTTTTTGCGAATAACTTTTTAGGAGGCCTAACAGGGCTTGGGACCAAGGTTGTAAACAAGGTCGAGCTCCGGCCTGGGGTTGACCCTAATCTGCGCTTTGTTTACTCTGAACACTAATTTGTGCAACATAAAACATGAGCTTTTCCCTTAATTGCGTTGAAAATGAGACGACTGCAGAATTCGAATATATGTAGAGTCTTTGGCGACTCCAATGATGCTTTTACGACGTTTCTAGGTCAAACAGTCCCGGAGATATGGCAGGTTAAAATTTGCAGAAATCGCGAAAAATGGCGATTTTTTAAAATTTCACAAAAAAGGGTGGAAACCAGGGGGGGTCCGACCGGAACAAATCTCAAAATATGATGGGCGCCATCAAGCTCAGCGCACGTACCGACGGTGTGCCTTAACCGATCCGGTCGTGTTACCCACCGTTCGATAGGTCTTTGCGTTGGCTTTCAAATGAGCTAAACGGCGCCGTCATGCAACTATGTTTGCGCGCGAAAATCAAATTTTAGCGACTCGGCTCTATTATTTGATTTTCTACCTAAACGGGAAACGTTGCCATTTTTGAAATTTTGATCGTAGGTCAATGCGCCAACCGTCAAACGACGCAGCGTGACGAGATCTACAGTTTCCATGCATCGCCATCGTTCTACGCCTTCCAGCGCCAACACTAGATGTCTGAGAGTGAAGCAGTCGAATTTGTCAAATATTCCTGAGTAGTTTTCAGGCCATAGTTCACTTCGCGGTTGACAGATTTAGCTGGTTCATGCACGAAAACACTCCTAAATGAACGCAGAATGCTAATAACACAACCTGCGCGCTCGGCAATGCAAGCAATCCACTGTAGGACCTCCAGTATCAGCATTACCCAACTATCGGGAAAAAGTATGTCAGAAAGAAGATCGATTTTCTCGCTAACGAAAAACAAATTTGCATATCTGCTGAATACGATTTTTAGAGCACATCAAGAGCTTTCATTCGGTGCATTACATGCCCTTGTAGCATATCGGCAATATGGTGTTCATTTTCGATTTTTCTTTTTTGTACGATTTGAGAGCTGGATTTTTGACAGTTTTTGGTCTGTTTCTTGCGCAAAAATGATCGTATCGAGTCCGTTCTGCTATCAAAGAATTTGCCAGTGTCCGATACGTCTTTTGGTGGATAGTTTATTTGGATTGGTCCACGCCAGGGGGGTCCAACTGGAGCAAATCACAAAATAATATGGGCGCCATCAAGCTTAGCGCACGTACCAACGGTGTGCCTAAACCGATCCGGGTGTGTTACCCACCGTTGGATAGGCCTTTGCGTTGGCTTTCAAATGAGCTACACAACGCTGTCATGCAACAATGTTTGCGCGCGAAATTCAAATTTTAGTGACTCGGCTCTGTTATTTGATTTTCTACCTAAACGGGAAACGTTGCCATTTTTGCATCTGTGATCGTAGGTCAATGCGTATCGGCAATATGGTGTTCATTTTCGATTTTTCTTTTTTGTACGATTTGAGAGCTGGATTTTTGACAGTTTTTGGTCTGTTTCTTGCGCAAAAATGATCGCATCGACTCCGCTCTGCTATCAAATGAATCGGCACGGTCCGCTGCGTCTTTTGATGGATAGCTTATTTGGATTAGCCCACGCATTTTATAGTTATAGTGCAAAATCACCTGAAATTCATGACAAATCTGCCTTTTAAATCAAGTAAGTAGTGCATCCAACTGGACTTACGGTAGTATATGATACTATAACTATAAAATGCGTGGACCAATCCAAATAAGCTATCCATCAAAAGACGCAGCGGACCGTGCCGATTCATTTGCTACAAGGGCATGTAATGCACCAAATGAAAGGTCTTGATGTGCTCTAAAAATCGTATTCAGCAGATATGCAAATTTGTTTTTCGTTAGCGAGAAAATCGATCTTCTTTCGGACATACTTTTTCCCGATAGTCGGGTAATGCTGATACTGGAGGTCCTACAGTGGATTGCTTGGATTGCCGAGCGCCCCGGTTGTGTTATTAGCATTCTGCGCTCAATTAGGAGTGTTTTCGTGCATGAACCAGCTAAATCTGTCAACCGCGAAGTGAACTATGGCCTGAAAACTACTCAGGAATAAGTGGCAAAAGCGGCCAAATTCGACTGCTTCACTCTCAGACATCTAGTGTTGGCGCCGGAAGGCGTAGAACGATGGCGATGCGTGGAAACTGTAGATTTCGTCACGCTGCGTCGTTTGACGGTTGGCGCATTGACCTACGATCAAAAATGCAAAAATGGCAACGTTTCCCGTTTAGGTAGAAAATCAAATAATAGAGCCGAGTAACGAAAATTTGAATTTCGCGCGCAAACATTGTTGCATGACGGCGTTGTGTAGCTCATTTGAAAGCCAACGCAAAGGCCTATCCAACGGTGGGTAACACGCCCGGATCGGTTCAGGCACACCGTTGGTACATGCGCTCAGCTTGATGGCGCCCATAATATTTTGAGATTTGCTCTGGTTGGACCTCCCTGGCGTGGACCAATCCAAATAAGCTATCCATCAAAAGACGCAGCGGACCGTGGCGATTCATTTGACAGCAGAACGGACTCAATGCGATCATTTTTGCGCAAGAAACAGACCAAAAACTGTCAAAAATCCAGCTCTCAAATCATACAAAAAAGAAAAATCGAAAATGAACACCAATTGCCGATAAGCTACAAGGGCATGTAATGCACCAAATGAAAGGTCTTGATGTGCTCTAAAAATCGTATTCAGCAGATATGCAAATTTGTTTTTCGTTAGCGAGAAAATCGATCTTCTTTCTGACATACTTTTTCCCGATAGTCGGGTAATGCTGATACTGGAGGTCCTACAGTGGATTGCTTGGATTGCCGAGCGCCCAGGTTGTGTTATTAGCATTCTGCGTTCATTTAGGAGTGTTTTCGTGCATGAACCAGCTAAATCTGTCAACCGCGAAGTGAACTATGGCCTGAAAACTACTCAGGAATATTTGACAAATTCGACTGCTTCACTCTCAGACATCTAGTGTTGGCGCTGGAAGGCGTAGAACGATGGCGATGCATGGAAACTGTAGATCTCGTCACGCTGCGTCGTTTGACGGTTGGCGCATTGACCTACGATCAAAATTGCAAAAATGGCAAAGTTTCCCGTTTAGGTAGAAAATCAAATAATAGAGCCGAGTCACTAAAATTTGAATTTCGCGCGCAAACATGGTTGCATGACGGCGCCGTTTAGCTCATTTGTAAGCCAACGCAAAGACCTATCGAACGGTGGGTAACACGACCGGATCGGTTAAGGCACACCGTCGGTAGGTGCGCTGAGCTTGATGGCGCCCATCATATTTTGAGATTTGTTCCGGTCGGACCCCCCCTGGTGGAAACATAGGGAAGTCTGACGGATTTGCCTGAAACTTCCTATATGGGGGATTGATGAGCTGTGGAATCGATGCTGACATTTTCCGAGCCCGACTCTGAAAACCTTACCCTAATAACGTAATTAGGCTTCCAATAGGGGGTGTACAGCTCTGTCATATGAGATTGAGCAGTCCAATACGATTATGAGCATCCACAATTACTTTTTAGTGTTTGCGAACGTCTACCATTATAATAATACTGCTACTTCTGGACATGCCAATTTGGAAAATTTGTGTATAGAGAGTGCAAATCCGTTTTTCTTGAAGCCGTACCACCCTTTATTGAAAGCCGAATTACGTTATCAGGGTGAGGTTTTCAAGGTCAGGAAGTGCAGAATCGATTTCGGCGGTCAAGAATACCCCATTCAGGATGTTTCAGCCAAATCCATCGGTCTGCCTACGTTTCCCCCTTCTATGTGAAGTTTTCAAAAAACGCCGTTTTTCACGATTTTTGCAAAATTTGACCGGCCATAGCTCAGAAAGGGTTTGACCTAGAAACGTCGTAAAAGTTGGAGTCGCCAAAGCCTCTAGATTCGAATTCTGTAGTCAACTCAATTTTATCGCTATAGACGGAGAAGCTCATTTTTGTTTCGGAAATTAGTGTTCAGAGTAAATGTAGCGCAGATTAGGGTCCAGCCCGGTCCGGAGCTCAACTTTGTCTGCAACTTTGGTCCTGAGTCGCTCCATAGCCTCCTAAAAAGTTATTCGCAAATAAACCCTCATTTTTGAACGGACTATAGTGACCTTCAACCTATTAACATAATCTTGTATGCAGGGCGCTTTCAACTTGGACCGACGTCTGTGAGAGCTGTGCGAAGCGGTCAGGTATTTCTCAACTATGATGGATTGTTCGTGTATTCGGAAGTTAACTCGGACATAATTCAACAAGTGTACGGCGTGAATCGGTTTGGAAGAACGGTGATTGTGGAAAATCGGCGCATCACTGATGAGTAAGTGAGTGACAGCCAGATAGTTGACAATGAACCAACTCCAACGCAATGTGCTGGTCTGTACTGAACTGCACTGCACACCACACAGTTGGTATAGTGGTCTAGACCGCAAAGCCGCTGTGCGCGTCAGCTGGGTCCTACCGCATGTTGACCCACTCGGCGGCGGGACAAGTTCTTGTCACAAAGCATAAAGGCCCACCCAGGCCACCCAAAGCTGGTGGGGGCAAGTAGCCAAATGAGAACCGATTGGAGCTGCCCTCGCATCTAAAAAGCTACCACGTGTTCGGACAAACGGGGACAACTACTCACACTGAACATCTGTGGGCCAGGGCAGCAAATGAAGGGAAGGCTGCAGGGCAGATAGGCAAATGATGGGCCCCGCCCGGACAATCGATACATCTTCACCATGACTATGATCTTTGATCTTTAGCGTGGGATCGTGTCTGGTCACGCCAACTGCAAAAAGTAACGATGCGGTACCAATTCAAATCACCTCCAGTTACAAGGCACCAGAGGGCTCATCTGAAGAGAGACAAATATATTTCAATGTTGTCAATGGGAGAGCAAAGCGCTCTATTTCCAATAAAACATGGTCTCCGCCCATAGATGACATAGCAATCAACTTAGAAGAGATTGCCATGGTGAACTGAAGCTATAACAGTCAGGCACTTAACGCCGTTTATGGTACCGACATCATATAAGGTGCCGGTACCATATATGGTACCGGTACCGAGGGTAGTGGTACCATATATGGTACCGGCACCATATATGGTACCGTCACCATATATGGTACCGGTACCATATATGGTACCCCCACCTTCGGGGCCTGTGGTGGCACCATATATGGTACCGGCCCCATATATGGTTCCGGTACCATATATGGTACCACCACTCCACTTATTCGAAGAGGTACCATATTTAGTGCCGGTACCATGTATGGTACCACCACGCTCGGGGACTGTGGTGGTACCATGTATGGTACCCGTACCATATATGGTGCCGGCACATTATATGGTACCGGTACCATATATGGTACCGGCACCATATATGGTACCCCTACCTTCGAGCACTGTGGTGGTACCATATATGGTACCTCTACCTTCGAGCACTGTGGTGGTACCATATATGGTGCCGGTACCATATAAGGTGCCGGTACCATATATGGTACCGGTACCATATATGGTACCCCTACCTTGAGGCACTTGATTTTCTGCCATTAAACTCAATTTTTAAACGAAAGAAAGGTGCAAAAGTGAGGCATGTTTTAAGTCTGAATTCGATTAGTAAGCGATAAATTCAGTTTGGGAATTTTTGGTCCCGTACATAGTCAAGCATCTTCAGAGGGCTGAGGACTCTTCAGTCATGACTGAAGTGTCTAGTACAGTAAACCTTTGTAGCTCAAACAAAAATGAAAGGTGTTAAATGTATTCACAGACGATTCTGAACGTTTTTGGAGACGTTTTCTTTTCGATTCCAACTCACAACCCTGCGATCTTTTCCGGCGCTCAACCAACTTCCCCACCCTTCTCTGAACTTTGTAGTTTATGGTTGGCCTCTTACATTGTCTTACGAAAAAACCAGATTCGGCTGATCGAATGCATGTACCAACCACCCATGCCCATGCCTAACTTTTTCACCTTTCTTTCATTTAAAAATTCGGGTTCTTAAAATACTCTTCAGCCACTTTTGGCGCTCTAACTCTTTTGCAACCCTATAGTGGCATATTTTATTGCAGAATTTCGTAGAGCTATCATTGCTCTACATTTTGGTTAGTGGAACGTTTGCCTATCAGCTTGCGTTTACGAGAAAATTGAGTTTAATGACAGAAAATCAAGTGCGAAATTGGCGTCAAGGTAGGGGTACCATATATGGTACCGGCACCTTATATGGTACCGGCACCTTATATGGTACCGGCACCATATATGGTACCACCACAGTGCTCGAAGGTAGGGGTACCATATATGGTACCACCACAGTGCTCGAAGGTAGGGGTACCATATATGGTACCGGTACCATATATGGTGGGCGCCAGGTGTGGTCCCGGTACCTTCCATGGTACCTCCACAGTCCCCGAGAGTGGTGGTACAATATATGGTACCGGCACTAAATATGGTACCTCTTCGAATAAGTGGAGTGGTGGTACCATATATGGTGCCACCACAGGCCCCGAAGGTGGGGGTACCATATATGGTACCGGTACCATCTATGGTGACGGTACCATATGGTGCCGGTACCATATATGGTACCACTACCCTCGGTACCGGTACCATATATGGTACCGGCACCTTATATGGTGTCGGTACCATAAACGGCGTTAAGTGCCTGACTGTATAAGT